>VDFB02160810.1:14143-29977 GCA_007258455.2 Sequoia sempervirens | reverse complement strand
TTTTAAGTGAAATCTATGCTCCTGTTTGCTTATGTGTGCAATTTTCTGGGTTTGCAAATCTTGTATGTTTTTTCTCCGTTTATGAGCATACTTTTGTGTTTAAGAAACTCCGGTGTTTTACCCACTAATGATGATGAGCGAATGCGTAGCAAGTCAACTGATTTAGCAAAAGGATAGGCCAAAAACAGGAAAGGAAAATAAAAGCGTTATTTACAACTGTACAGGGTAGGGCTTGATGCTTAATGGAACAATTTAAGGTGAATCCCATTAACCGGGATTCCTAGAGGCTCTTGTTCCATATTTTCCAGCTTGAAAGCATTGTGTTGCATGCACCAAATGATTTTGAAGGGTCCCTCCCATAGGCTGTCAAACTTACCGTGCTGACCTGGCTTTGCAGCCCTGCTGTCATATTTTAGCACTAAGTCTCCACTTTTTAGGCCTTGGTCGGAAGCATTTTTGTCAAACCACCGTTTGACCACCTGTTGACGGCCTGTCATTGCTTTTAGGGAATTTTCCCTTTTTTCTTGTACTTCCAGTAGTTCGGCAAGCCGAACCTCCATGGCATCATTTTGTTCTATCTCAAGAGATTTCAACAACTGTATCACCGGGATCTCCATAGAGATAGGTAACAGCGCCTCTTTCCCATATACTAACTCATAGGGCGAAGTCTTGAGGACTTGTTTAGGAGTTATGCGGTTGGCCCAAAGTGCTTTTCGGAGATTTTTATGCCATTCCCTCTGGTGTTCTGAGCCAACCTTTTTGAGGAGTCGGACTAAACTTTTGTTTGTCGACTCGGCTAGGCCATTTCCCTGTGGATAATAGTTTGATGATGTTTTAAGGAATATACCATTTTTTAATGCAAAGTGACATACCTTTATGCCTACAAATGCTCTAGCATTGTCCAAAATGATTGTCTTTGAAGGGCCGAACCTTGTCACCAGAGCCTCGAGGAAGTCTACAATCTCAGCCTCCGTCGCCTCCTTAAGGGGAACGGCCTCCGCCCACCTTGTGAAGTAGTCCGTAGCTGTTAAAATCCATTTATGTCCGGAGCTAGAAACCGGGTTGATCATCCAGGAAGTAAAATGCGGACCCCCATTCATAAATAGGACATCATACAGCCGTTTGAGCATTGCTTTGAATTCTTCCTTCATAACTTTCGGAGGAAAGGCCCGTATTTTACGGTCTTTTACACGAGGTAGGAATCATTGAAAGTGTAGGCGGTAATATCCAGCCCGTAGGACCTTGATGGCGGTAGTTTTAGCGGAGAAATGCCCACCTTCGTCGCTATTGTGAAAAGCGTCGAGAATCTTCTGCACCTCCCCTGAAGTGACACATCGCAGGAGCACACCATTGAAATTTCTTTTGAAAAGAATTCCCTCTATCAGCATATATCCGCAATTCTGCAGCCGGTAATACCTCCTTTTTTGGGAAGAGAGACCTAGCGGATACCTTCCGGTTTGCATGAAGTTCATTCTATTTGTCAGCCAATCGTCATCCAATCCAGATCCATTTATCAGGACGAGCTCTGATTGTTCCTCTTTGGCAGGTACCTCCTCGTCCTGTGCCATATACTCACACAGTCCTCTGCCTTTAATAGTCTTGGTAGGCCTGACCTCGATGTCATACTCCAGGATCTTGGTGATCCAATTAGCCCTTTTTTCTGTGATCTCTCCCTCCATGATATATTCCCGCACACTAGAATGTACGACATATACCAGAACTTTGTTACAGGAAATTAGATGGCGGAACTTTTTAAGTCCCTTTACTATTGTGAAAGCCTTCCTTTCAACAAAGTTATAATTCGCCTCATATTCCTTTAGGGTTCGGGAATAGAACGCAACTGGATGTTCTCCCTTTCCTTCACTATCCTTTTGAGTCAGAACAGTAGCGATACTAGACTTGCTACTAAAGGCATACATTATAAAATCTTTGCATTGATCTAAATTAATTAACACTGGGGCTGTGGAGACCGCTTCCTTGACCTTTTCTAAAGCCTCCTGAGCTTCTGTTGTCCACTTGAAAATTTGATCATTTTTCAGCATTAGGGTGATTGGCCTAATCATTCCCGCAAAATCAGAAATAAATTTACTGATGAAATTTACCTTGCCGAGGAAAGACTGGACACCTTTCTTATTTACCGGAAGGAGAAGCTCCTTGATAGCCTTCACTCTTTCGGGGTCGATTGAAATACCCTCTTTAGATACAACATGCCCTAACAGCTTACCCTGGGGTACTCCGAACACACATTTCTTTGGATTTAAGGAAATCCCAAACTCTTGGCACTTTTGAAAAACTAACTCCAAATGATCGAAATGATCATCTTTAGATTTAGAGAACACAATAAGGTCATCCAAATAGATTAGGATAAACTTATTGATCAGTTCGCTAAATGTGACGTCCATAGCTCGCTGGAAAGTTGCCCCTGCATTGGATAAACCAAAAGGCATTTTAGCATATGCAAATGTTCCCCACTTCGTAGTGAACGTAGTCTTGTGCTGATCTTCTTCTTTAACTCGAATCTGGTTATAGCCAGAGAAGCCATCCAACAGAGAGAACATTTCCGATAATGCGACAATTTGGAGGATCGACTCCATAGAAGGCAATGGATAGTGGTCTTTCAGAGATGCTCTGTTTAGTCTCAAAAATCCACGCATAAGCGGATATCACCATTCTTCTTTCGGACTGGTACCAGATTTGATACCCAAGTACTATGTTTGATTGGGAAGACAATACGTGACTCAATGAGCTTGGTTAGATCTTGTGCCATCAAGGCTTCAATTTTAGGGTTGACTGGCCGCTGTTTCTGTCGGACTGGTTTCGCACCTTCTATTAGCTCAATAGTATGTTGAATGATGCCAGGATCATAACCTTCCAGATCATCGTTGGACCAGGCCACTACTCTATATTTCCCATAGAAACTGATAAGCCTTTCTCTATCTTGCTGTGAGACATCTTTTCCGACCCGAAGGCTCCTGTCGTCGGAAACTCGAAGGTTTTCATAATCACTTTTGTCTGCCACAAATTTCTGCTTATCATTTTGGGCGTCATTACAATCGAAATTTTTTTTTAGAGTAACTAACCCTTTTGGAAGTTTATTTGATTTAAGCTGCATAATTTGTCCTTCATAGGCTTCGGCGATTCTCGGTTGAAGTTGATCAGTGAATTCTCCAGAGTGTTGGATAAACGAGGCGATGTGCTCATCGCTCTCAAAGACCTGCCAATTCTGATCATTGTCGGGGATTGCTGGTCTAACAAGCACTCACACTGAATATTTGTTCCGAAGCAAGTCGGAGACAGGATCAAACTGAGCAGCGATTACCGCCATGCGATCTGCATCGCCATTCTGTGTTCGGGGAATGGTCAGGATGTTGAAAGCTTCAAAACTTTCAATCAGGTCCCAGACTCGGTGCCGATAGGATCTCATGCGGACATTCTTTGCTGCGGAGATTCCTCAGACCTGATTAACTACTAGTTCGGAATCTCCAAACACAATCAATTACTAAACACCCATTCGTTCTGCTAGGCTAAGACCTTGGACCAACCCTTCATATTCAGCCCCGTTATTTGAACAGGCGAATTGGAATCGGAAGGACCTCAACAACTTTTCATTCTGTGGGGATATTAGACATACCCCTACTCCAGCTCCAACTTTGCTCCTTGCTTCGTCAAAATACAATGTCCACAGCTCACTTGCTTGGTCATCGTCGGCTTCTTTGACGACCTTTGGAAGAACTTGGTCTTCATCATAAATCACATATGTGCCTAGTCCAGTAGCATGATAATTTTCGAAAGGATCATTATTCATGTGTGCACTCAACAGAGCATCTTCCTCATCATTTCTATCTCCGCTCACCCTCTCCTCTTCTAGCAGTTCTACATTGAACATGTCCTACTTGGTGATGGAGGTATGTGCGGCCTCAAAATTAATCAGGGCCTCATCCGCCACGTGTTCGGAATGTAGAGCCTCTGATTCTATCTTTATTTTTGCACCATGCTTGGTCCTAAGTATTAGATGTGACCAATCTAAAGACAAATATCCACCCACCTTTGAAGTAAATTCTCGGGATAGACAGAGACCGAACATAGGAGGAACATCTATGATCACTGTATCTTGCGGGACCGTGATACTTGGGCAGGAAAATAGAGTTAGCGGAAGTGCTTTGATGACGCCCACAGTATCAACCTTATTTCCATCTAGCTGCATTACCCCTTTCTTCATAGGTTCGTAGCTGAGCCCTAAGGCCTCGGCTATCAGTTTTGGCATAACCGTTGTACTAGCATCGGAATCAATCATAGCGTTATGTAATAGTTTCTCCCCTACAATGAGGGTCAAGAAGAAGGGTTGAGGTTTTGGCCTACCTCCTCCTTCTGCATTAGACTCCTTCGCTTTGTCTGCGAGAACCTTAGTCGGTGACATTTGATAAACCGCCTCGGTACTGGCTGAAGGCTGAGTTGGTACTAAGCTGATCTCTTGTTGAAGCGCCCTTTGTAGCATGGTTTTCTGTTCTGGGATAGCTAGAATGTCCCATAAAGACACATTAGCAGATGATTTCTTTAACTGTTCCACCACATTAAAAGACGAGGAGCTCAGATATTTCTGCTCCTTTTCTTTTGTTATAACAATCTCCCTCCGTGGTTGAGAAGACAAAGAGACGGTCGAAACACCAGGAATTTGATCGGGTATGCCTTTGCATTGCGGGCTGTCCGAAAGTGGAACAACAGGCTCACCGTTGAATCTCCTCTTTGATCGCGTGTTATAGTCAGACTGTACCCGCGGTGTTTCGGCTGTGGACGTATCATTAGCAAACACCATTTCCGAATCTTCCATCCATGAGAAGAGCGCATGATCAGGAACAATATCAGACTCTTGCTCTAAGGACATTCCCTGTATTTGCGTAGTAAGGACCGCATTCTCCATTGCCGAGGCATATATGTACTCTCCGTTCTCTGTCGCAATACCTTGACTACGTTGCTCTGCTACCCTTTGTTGTAAGTTGTCACGCGGACAATTTCGGGGCATATGCGCATCATTGCAAGGGAAGCACCATGGATTGATGTCATCAATAAGATTGTTTTGTTCCGCGGTTAATTCTCTACTAGAGCTCGGCGACGCACCTGCCAGTGGCGTAGGCACTGAAACCATTTGGTTTGTAGCCGCCGCTGGTGAATTAGTGCGAGGCGCATTCTGATATTGATTTTGCTAATAGGTAGGCCGCCCACCTTGATAGTTTTGATATGCAGGCCGTGGAGGCATTGCTTGGTTCCGCTTGAGAGTTGTTATATCGTTTGCCATAGTCCGCAACATCTCCTTGAGGTCGCCCATTTCATTCTTGGGAGGACCCGATGTGGAAGCTAAGTTTTCGGGAGCAGCTGCATATGAGTACGTTGACTAGGGAGTCACTGGCGCACTGGTCGACGCAAACTCTTGTGCTGCGTTTGATATCTCAGGAAATATCGGCACAACAAATCGAGGAGGCAATTTCCCGCAGTCTATCAAGTGATTCTCTGCTTTGATAGCGGTGGCATATGCATCTGGTAAAGTAGCTCCTCCCAAAGACTTGATCATCATAGAAATGTCAGGGTTAATGGACTTCAGATAAAACATGAATGCTAGTTCTGGAGTCGAGCGGATAGTTACAGGAATCCTCCGCCAACTTGAGTGAAATCGGGCGTTGAAGTCCGTCAGAGCGTCCTAGGGTGCTCGTTTGATGACGGATAATTGATAATATAGCGAAGAACGATCTCCGTCATTTGAGAACCTTTCATAGAATGGATCTTCGAGATCATCCCAAGTGCGAATGGTATTAGGAGTCAGTGTTCGGTACCAATCCAGAGCTTTGCCTTTGAAGGACACAGCAAGGAGTCTCAGGGCTACATTCTACGCTGTGATACTGTGTACCAGACATACATCCGCTACATCCTGCAAATGCTCTGCTGGCGTTTTTGTGTTATCTCCGGCGAATTTGGGAAGAGCTTTCAGGGCCGAAACCGGAATAGTGCCCCAAACAGAGACTACAGGGGGCTTCGGCATCCCATGCTACACGCATAGTTTACGTTACATGACCCGGCAACATAGTGAGAGGAAAGGGTGGTGGGAATGGAACGGTTACTAACTGATTTGCGGCCTGGACTGTCCCTAATGGAGGCACTAGTAAACCTGGGTTATTTGCAGTCTGGGATCTAGTTACAGGCCGATGGCTCATACACCCCTCTATAAGAAAATTTCATTAGTTTGGGGTCCCACCGGGCGTGCCAGAAAAAAGGACAAACTATTGACGCCAAAATTTGACGAGATAACAGTGCCTTATGGGAAACTCAGTTCAAGGGGGACCCTTTGCGCCAAACTGAGTGACCTCCGGGTTTTAAAGAAGCCGGCTTCTTCTATAATGGACTTTTGGAAAGGGAAAAGGAAGTGGATATAATGAAACAAATATTAATCTAAAGCGATGCGCCAAAACTTACTGATAGGCATGATAAATCATAGACTTAAGGGCCTAAATGTTATTGTTATGTTCCAAAACATCAGAAACTTAAAGCTATAGCATAAACAATTCATTTAATTGACATAAAATAGTATCGCATACATTCCTACTGCTAAGAAGAGTCATTAAGACATGATTTAGATAAGCAAGTTTGTATTCAATGTATAGAAGTCTCCTCAAATGAAGTGCTTAAGACAATAAGAAGCACAGTTTACAGTTTAATCAAAACATAAAAAACAGAAAGGCCGAACAATAGGCACAGTCTGAAAGTTTCCTGCGAATAAACATGCAAAAGAGGCCTGGTGTCTCTTGCTAAAACCAGTATTCTTTCAAAAATCTTGGACCACTCTCTTCTCAACAGAGAGAGTATATATAGCCGGAGAGCAAAATCCCACCACTTTGGAAGTACAACAAAAAGATCCCACAATCATTAATGATGCAGAATAAGAATATTTCTCAATGCCGTTATAAAACCCGGTCGAACACAGCATCCAGTCGATCGATTGCAGGCGTGCCCTTTGTAATGATGGCAGCGGTCCCAACCAAGCTTCGAAGCGACAAGTGTCGCCCACCGCTTCAGAGAACCATGACGAGCGGCATCCGATAACACTATCTCGCTTAGCCAGCCCATAGCCTGCTTTGATAATCAGTGTAAGGCACGTGGCAACAAATCGCGGCCCAAATGAGAACTCCTCCTGCTAGAGATTGTGAAGAAGCGACCGTGTTCAAAGGGGCTGAGTCACTTTTGAAAATGGAGAGCCATATGAGCCGGGTGGCGAAGAGCCAGTACGTGGCGGTTTACCCATGGCACCGCGGTGTTCACATCCTAACTGTGATTAAAGTACGCGGCAGATTACGACCGTGGGTTTGAGGTGGGGCTTTGCCGAGAAAATAAATAAGGCCCTACGAGAAATATTTAGCGACCAGCGGTACATATTCTATCCCTATGAAAGAAAAGGAAAGTTCGCGATCTGTATACGTGCAAGATGTAAGGCCCCTCTCGAGAATCTTAAGTCTTGTGCTATGGAAGGCAGCAACGAGAGAGAACACAAAAGCAACGAGAAAATAAAACCCCTTAGGGAGACGCATGGGCCTTGGCCTCAACGTTTGGAACCCTAAAGGGGAGCAGCTAAATTTGAGGATTGCTTGAAGTGAAATGCGCATAAAGGAAGATCAAAACCCGCCCGGAAGCGAGACAAACTTCCGGAGACACCTGAGGGTCCCGGCATACGGTGGCACAAGAGCAGAAGGAAATTTGCTTGAATCGGTATTTCAACCCGATTCCATCCATCCTTCCTCCCCTCTCTTTCTCCTTCTCTTTCCGTTATCTTTATCTCCATCTCTCCTCCATTTATCTCCACTATCTCTATCTCTTTCTCTTCCATATTCCCCTCTCTCTTCCATATTCTCCCTCCCTCTTTTCCTCTATCTCCATCTCTCATCTCTCCATATTTATTTGTTTATCTCTGAACCTATATATCCCCTCTCTCTACCTCCCTCCCTCCATTCTTTCACGTTCTCCCTCCCTTCCTCACTACCTATCTCCATTCTCTTCCCATTTCCCTATCTCTCCTTCTATTTCCCCCCCCTCATCCCTCCCTCTTTCTCTCTTCCTCTCTACATTTGTATTTTTCTATCTCTAGACCTATATATCCCCCCTCTCTCTCCACCTCTCCCTTCCTCCCTCATTTCCCTCCTTCCCTCCCTTTCTCCCCCTCTTTGTCTCTACCTCTCTCTCTCTCTCTCGCTCTCTCTTTCTCTTTCCATATTTCCCTATGATATTTCCCTCCTTCTATCCCCCTCTCTATACCTTGTTGGTGTTTTTTCTATCTCAACCCTAGAATTCTCTAAAGGATAGCCAATCCTTATGTTCAATACATCCCTAGGCTAGTGGCCAACACAACGAGTAAAGAATTTTGAGGTATTTACTCCTGCACTTTATGTTCTATGGGACTAGGGAGGGTATTTCCCAATTTGTGTTCATTCTAATTTTTTAAAATGGAGAACACTTCTTCATAGATGGGTTCCTACTATAGGAAAATAAACAAAATTCACTAAGAATTTGGCTGATCTTTGAGGAAATAATTGTCCATTTGTTAGGAACAAGGATGTATTTCAAACTTACATTTTAGAATTGACACGATTTTAATAAGTATTGTTATTATTTTGAACCTATGGCTAGGCATATTACTAATTCATTTGATTGCATGAATTCTTGACAAATAGGCCAGTGCCTCATCAATTGGGTAAATGGAGTCAAATATGGAATACTTAGTCATACACAAATTATTTAATTCTGAAGTAGATGGACTATTTTTGTAATGCCTTGCAATACAAAAACTCACAATATCCAAAACATGAATTCTTATCAAATCTTTTGCAAATTCTTACAGACCTATGACTCCCCTTAAGCTTTTAATTAACCCTTTGAGCTAAAGCAAAGGAACAAAGCCATACATTCAATTAAACCATTAATGACAAACCAAAAGATCCTTGATAATTTCATTTATAATTTGCAAAAGTGTACAAAGGAGAGTACATGCTTTAGAATTTAGATTTGTTTCAATATCAATAATTCATGTAGAAAAATTTAAGACTATTACATTTAAGACCTATACTCAAGACGATTAGCCAGCAGATTCATCAATCCTTTTGCATTACATTTTTTTTTGCACTTAAATTCTACCCAGACCATTTTAGACTCAAAATTTTAACCTCTGTAATGAGCCTTGAAATCCCTTTTATAGATGAAGGGAGCAACAAGCATCGATCTCATTATAGTTACATTTCATAATAATTTCAAAATTAATTTCATTTCATTTGGGCCATTTCACGAACTGTTATATTCAATCATTCTTTCACCACGGGAAAGCAAGAAAAAAGGAAAAAATAGTGCCAAGCAATTGGTCAGAGCAGCGTATGTAAGCCTTCCAAAAGGAGTTGTTATCAAAATCACAACATTCACCAACACTAGGGAAGTCACCATCAATACCAATAACACAGACTAATGAACCAACGACAAGAAGGTCAAGTCACAACAAAAGTCCAAAAATTGCACACCATTCAATAGGAGAACATGGGTGATACATGGCCTTGTTAGCAACTGAGTAGGCACCCTCACTTGGTTTATTGAAAAAAATTAGAGTAGTAATTATCACTTCATCATCTGAATCATCATAGGGCACAAGGGAAATGGGACAATGGCCAGAATCAGGGCCGACTCCTCCTTCCTCACTTGAAGAACTATCATAAATCACAAAAGGAACATTGGGATTCCCTAAATAGACCCTAGGACCCTTACTCTACTTCTTCAATTCATTCTCAGACTCAACAAGCCCTTTTCCTCTAAACTTGACTAATTCTTTTGAAATAGTCCTATTTATTAGATTGTAAGTACTCTAGACAATAACTTTCTCAACCTTTTTTCAAACATTCCTCTTACCCTTCAGGACAATTGACATTTCTGCCATAATGGGTTTTGCTTCAGACACATATGCAAATGGTTCCTACATATTCAACCTCCTAGACCGTCGAATTGATGTAGTAGAGTACTTGGCTCACTCAGTTTTCCTAGAGTAAAACGCTAACCAGAGCTTATCTTGCAGGAAAAAACTAGCTAAAACCTTCAGAGAATATCCACTGATAGAAATGAGAACCCCAAGAGCCCTAGACAAGACAATACAGAGTACAACTGAGCTATTGCAACAATACCACTAGAATGCATGCATGCACACTTACAAACCAAGGGATATTATACTGCCACCTATGTGATAATTCATTCAATACTCAAAATTTTCTCGTCCAGTACATGTAGCAATTATTTATGTGCCTTGATAATTGCATATGATCAAGCAAACTACATGAAATTCTTATTAAATAGAGGAATTGGAAGCGAGTTGCATTTAATGGCCACCCTGGCTCATTCGATGTAGCATAAAATTGATTGTTGCATGTTGGATCCTAGCCGTTGATCATTCAAGATTTAAAATTTGATCAACGAGGCCCATTAAGGATCACCACTTTCTTTTATTTCCATACTTAGAAATAATGATGAGGTGCTTTAAAACTGCCATGTACCCATCTATATCCAAACTCCATAATGATCAGCTTGCTTTCCATCGATCTTGATCATGGGATGATTTTAGCCAAAATTCCAACTCTTATCACCTATCAGGTCTTCTAGTTTTTCTTTAGGACCTCATCAAGTGATGGATGAGAACCCAATGATTAGATATTGGCCGTTGATTTTTATTGTGGGAGGATCTTAGCCGAAGATTTAAATCCTATTGCTCATTTGTTTCTTAGTGAGAAATCTCAACCCGTGATGCATCAAGCCCATGCAATGGGGAAAAAATCCACCCATCGATGGTCGCAAGTCTGCATTTAGACTGCATGAAGCAATCGGTGATAGTGGTAAGGCCAGCGATGAGTTAAGTACTTAACCACATCACTCATCGGGG
This sequence comes from Sequoia sempervirens, assembly GCA_007258455.2. Lineage (NCBI taxonomy): Eukaryota > Viridiplantae > Streptophyta > Pinopsida > Cupressales > Cupressaceae > Sequoia > Sequoia sempervirens. Next base: position 19,035 of record VDFB02160810.1, on the reverse strand, counting down.
GTCACCTTCAGGTGGTGAGGATGTAATACACGATGGGCGATAGACCTAAGGCGGTAAGAAGGACTATGTATCATTCGTCACGGTATGTTTGTGGGAAACTTCAAAGGAACACACAATGAGTGATGAATCACCAGTGGTAGACTTGAATGATGCTAAAATCACATGGGCATATGTTGTTTTTAAAGGGGGACCTCCTAGGCTCGATGAGTGACCAAAGTTTTGGGTCTGGTTAATAATGATGATGAAGACCATAAGATTCCACTTAAGCAATTGGTTACCTGATGCAACTAGTCAATGAGAAAACATAGGCCGATAAGATGATCAAGGGTGTAAATGTGAATGAGAACCATAAAACCTAGACCTTAGTGGCAACAAGGTATGAGCAATCAGAAATGTGACCATGAAATGTTATGGGATGATAAAAAATTTAGGGTTCCACTAGTGGCTCCTACTGAGGATGTATGCCTCTTGTAGGCATAGAAATATCTCACATCTCTGGTAGAAGTAGACCAACAGAAAGGCACAAAAACCAAGAACAAGAGCATCGATTATAGGGGCAAAGAATGTAGCTCTCATTTCCAATCCTAGAAGCCTTCTCTTATACTTTTTTAGGCTTCATTATCCAAAATGGAGGCCTAATGGCCCCCAAAAATTAGAAGCAGTTCTTTCCTCTATCAAATACCTTATCCTTCTTTGATAGCAAAGGATCAACATGTGCATTATGCATTTTCGAGCAACCAACATCACCATGATTGACATCATCAATTCCACTTGCTATGAAACTTCCCTATTCATCAACTTGTTGCACCATAGGCTCATCTAATTGAATTGGAAAGATAAAACATTCATATTCCACTTGATCATGAGTTGTAACATCACATTCAATTTGTTCATCGAATTGAAATCCTTCATAAACACTCCACTTTATACTAGGCCAAGGTTTTGAAGTATGAAAGAGAAAATGTTCATATTCAACAACACCTTCCTTGTACTTGACATGAGTGTTATCCTCATTAGATGGAAGAGATTCCATGACAAGGTCCAAAAGATGAGGGGTATCTGTAAAGAATTCACATTCACATTCATACTGGTTAACATCATACCTCATGCTTTTTGCACCCCTAAGTTGCTATTCACATAGGTCAAACAGTCCTACAATATCAACATAATCTGAAAGTTCATCAAATTATTTCTCTTCATCAATATGTAACAATGCTGCTTTAGGACCAATGTACCCATTTGGGTGCATCAATTGATTATTCAAGAAGGGGTTTCCTCCTTTGTCAATATGGATATCATCTTGTTGCATATGTTTGGTTGAAAATTCAACCACTGTTTCAAGCACATAGCTAGGTACAATAAGAAAATGAGTATATTCATCTATTTATCCCTCAATAACAACACTATATTTAGTATTGTCATCATGGAAAATAACACCTTCATCTTCAAATTCTTCACCATGTGAACAACTATCACATTTAATTATCAGCAGATCTAAGTTACACTCTTGGTAATCATCAGACACAATTTTCTCATCCACATGTGGGAAAGCAACTTCATAAATACTTGTACCACTGCACCTTTCATGTGGCTTTGTAACCATTGGATCAAAGTTACCTTATTGAAGGATAGAGTCAAAAATCTTAGTGTCAGCCTAATCTTCATTACTTGTTGTCTCATTTATACCTATCCTTCATATTCGCAAGTAGTACTTGCCAAGAACTCATCGGGATTTTCAACAAAAAGTGGATTTTTTCTACACTAGTAGGGATCATCATTTCTATCAATTGATGCAGATGGAGGATCATCAAATAAGGTGTTTTTCCACACCTTCATTCATGTCACATACACCCCTGATTTCTCAATATGAGGGTCCCAATCCTTGGGGTCATTATTGCATTCAAAGTCAGTGTAATCACTTGAAGATCAGAGAAACATTTTCAACATCCTCTCAATCATTTGAATTCAAAATTATTGATCCACATTCTAAGAACTCTTCACATGAAGAAAATTTTCCACTCCCCAGTAGGTGCACCTTTTCAAGGCTATCAACATGTCCTCTAATTGAAGTGAGAGATTCCATCTCCATTTCATAAGAAGAATTACAATCAACAAAGGACCAATCAAGTTAAATTTCATCACCTTGGTCACTAATTTGTGCACCATTGCCTCTAATAAAATAAAGTTGTAGGGCCTCCCCTTGTATTTTCTCACCATCTAAGACACCCCAAAGATGAATATTATGCACCATTTCATTATCGTCATATTGTGTATCTTCGTCTATACTACTTGTGAAGTGACAACAATCACCAACAGGCTATTCACATTCTGACACATCCTCTTGACATGCCTACACCAACCTTGGATCCTCCTCATTATGGTAGTCACTGGTGACACTTTGAGGTAATAATTTTCATGTGTATTCATTCTTAGCCTCCTCTACAATCCTTATCCAATCAATTACTTGGCTCAAATTGTGAGGCTTCAATTCCTTTGATAAAGTACTCAATCCTGATTAATACATTTTACAAAACAAATGAATACATACTAAGTCTTATGGTCAAGCATTTCTAGGTATCTCTAATAAAGTATCCACAAACCTAGAAAATAGATGATAGAGTGATTCCCCTTGATACCTTTTCATCTCATGTAAACTCTTGGCAGAAAATACCTGATCAACTTTGTTTTGATCCTATGAGCTTTTCTCTTGGGTTTTACCATGATCCTCATATTGTAATGGTGGAGGAATTGGAACAATAGAATCATTATCACCTTGGCACAAATTTATACTAATTGATCCACCAGTTGTATCTGCATGAAATGTGCTTAGATGAATAGCATTGGTGGTTGAATATCCCTTCATCATGGAGTATTTCAAATTATTTTCAACTTCTATGGCAGTTTGATATGCCTAATGCAATGTTGTGGGCTCCTTATCTCTTAGGAGATAACTCATATTTTTACCAAATGCACCCAAGTATACCACCAGACATTTTGCATCATTTGGCCTTATGCTCTCAGGGATCTCTCTTATAATCTTTGAGAATCTAAGATTAAAAGAGGGAACTAACTCATCTTCTCCTTTCTCCATGCTCATGAACCTTTGTCTTATTAAGACTAGATCAATCCTTTCACCAAATTGTTCAATAAAAATTTCTCTCAATTCATCCCATGAATATATGGAGGATGTTGGAAAATAAGAGAACCAATCTCTAGCATCTCCTCTCAAGGACAAAACGAACAATTTCATGACAACATCTTCAAAGTCCAATTCATAATCTCCCATCATGTCAATAAACTCTTACAGATGTTTGCTTGCTGATTCAATTTTTGCACCATCAAATTTGGGTATCCTCTGATCTTAGGTGGTAAAACATTTGGATAACCACAAATGTTATCAAAACTAATGGCTTCATACCTTTCGGTACTGAAATTCCCTCAACACAACAAACCTGGTTGTCCATCATGCATGGTTACATTCATATCTACACCAAAATGTGCAACTTGGCAGTGCACCCTCACTCCTTGAAAGAGGATTATAAAATTTTCTTTGCAATTTAACTTGGTAATTCAAATTCCTTTCGACAATTATGACCTTAATCCTTTACAATGAACACCTCTTATGAATTTTTCTTAAGATCTTACAATACAACATGCTTATTTATGACAATGGACTAATTGAAATTCACATTCAAAGGCATGCTAAATTACCAATATTATTCCCTCATTTAGTGCTAGTTCACCTAATAGGGAATCATTTATATCGTATATCTTGAAAATTCCCACAAGTTACTTACAAATGTGATAATATTTTCTTTAGATTCATGATAATACCTAGAAATTTAGAGCAGTCGCCTAGCTTTTATCTTTAAGTCTAAGGATCCGAGGTTTTGACGTATTCTTTATCAGGTTCATTAGTTAGAGTCGCCACCTCTTATCATAGAGGATTAAACTTCAAATGAGCTTAAGTTTCTTCAAAATAAAATATGTTCTAATTTTGCTTCCACAACAGAGTCACTTTCAAATCCTTCAAACTTTGTTGCAATCAAATCTCCTTCTAGGTTCAAGAATTGGTCAATATCTGAACAAGGTGTATAAAATTACTACAAAATTTGACTATGTGATACATGGATATGTGTTTGGAGAATGAAAATTCCCCAATAGAGTCGCCAATTTTGTTGGTGTTTTTTCCAGCTAAATGCCAGAATTCTCTAAAGGATAGCCAATCCTTATGTTCAAGACATCCCTTGGCTAGTGGCCAACACAACGCGTAAAGAATTTTGAGGTATTTACTCCTGCACTTTAGGTTCTATGGGACTAGGGAGGGTATTTCCCAATTTGTGTTCATTATAATTTGTTAAAATGGAGAACACTTCTTCACAAATGGGTTCCTACTATAGGAAAATAAACAAAATTCACTAAGAATTTGGCTAATCTTTGAGGAAATAATTGTCCATTTGTTAGGAACAAGGATGTATTTCAAACTTACATTTTAGAATTGACACGATTTTAATAAGTATTGTTATTATTTTGAACCTATGGCTAGGCGTATTACTAATTCATTTGATTGCATGAATTCTTGACAAACAGGCCAGTGCCTCATCAATTGGCTAAATGCAGTCAAATATGGAATACTTAGTCATACACAAATTATTTAATTCTGAAGTAAATGGACTTTTTTTGTAATGCCTTGCAATACGAAAACTCACAATATCCAAAACATGACTTCTTATCGAATCCTTTGCAAATTCTTACAGGCCTATGACTCTCCTTAAGCTTTTAATTAACCCTTTGAGCTTAAAGCAAAGAAACAAAGCCATACATTCAATTAAACCATTGATGACAAACGAAAAGATCCTTGATAATTTCATTTATAATATGCAAAAGTGTAA
>VDFB02160810.1:0-11367 GCA_007258455.2 Sequoia sempervirens | reverse complement strand
ATTTGTAGGAGATGTTAATGAACCTAAAAAACCTCCTCAAAATCCTCAAAAACCACAACAAAAATATCCTCCACCAATTCCTCAACATCCTCTTGGAACTTAGCAAAATTTAATGGGGGTAATTAAAAACAATAAAACATAGATTGAGTTAATCACGAGGTTGAACGATCCAGTAAGTTCAACCATGGAAAGAAGAAAACTTTTGATTTCACTTCAATGAATGTTAAAACATATAGATGCAATCAACAAACAATTAAGTGGTTGGGTAGTTAGGAGGCAAGCGTCTAGGAATTTTTATGCAGATAAATTATCATATAAAGAAGTAAAAGATGAAAAAAATACAAAATATGATTTGTGCTCACTATTCATTGACCCACGCACAAATCAAAATATTGACCTTAATGACAAGAGGTTTCCTATCCATTGGTGCCACCACCAAGGGATTAGGAACAATTTTTGGGATAGGTGGTACATGCTTTTTGACTATCCACCATGCAAAATTGCGAAGTCCCCCAATATTTCTTGAGGAAACTCTACTATGAGTTCATCCTCAAAAAAATACCTAACTATTTTTATATGAGGGACTTTTAGGGGAGAGGTGGGGGGTTGGCACAAGATAGAACTAGTGCATAACTGGATCTTCAGTAGCAATGGAGACAAGCTCTCACTAGGCCAACTCATGATCACGTCGTTATCCCTTTCGTCACGAAGGAGAGTGCTGAGGTGGAAACTTTGCAGTCTATTAGCTCTTTGACCAAGAGTGTCATCCAACATGCTAGTATTGTAGTACAACACCATCCAGTGGAGTGTTCAAGGGGTAAGCTTCCACTCCATTCTTCTTAGGTTTTTAGGTCAACTTGTACATATGACCCCACAGGCACTCAGGAGGCTAGTGCATAGGATATGTCTATAGCTACGAAGATGGCGATGGCAACTAAAATTTTGAATGAGTCTTTTGGTATTGATACTCAGGTAAATGTTAGCATGTTCATTGAATTTAATTTATTAAATTTCATTTTTGAAATGCAAGATTAACTAATTTAGTTTAATGATTGTAATAATATTTCAGGGCCATAGTGTTGATATTGGATACACCAGCCCTCCACCAGTTTATTACTCCACGACATCTACCGTTGAGGTATGTAACTAGTAAACAATTATAAATTTATTACATGTGAATAAAATTGTTATATGAATGGTATTCTAATATCTAATTTTGGATGTTGAATAGGCTAATATTGGAGGTTTCGTGGGAACACCTCCCAGTGCCAATGGAGCTGGACAAACCTTCACATAGGTAATAGAACAAAGTGTTTAACTAATGAATTGTACTTAATATATTTTTTGTATTTTATATTCATATCGTTGATTACATTGCATTACACATCTTTCAAACTCAAATAATTACTTCACATTGCATAACTAATAACTAGATGTTGATAGATGATAAAATTTCAACTACAATATAGTTGTTTAGAAAGTCAACATAAGTAGTGATGCAATTAATTCACATAGCATAAGTAATAACTAGGAGTAGCTGCCAATTGAATTTGCTTGTCATGGCATTCCATGAGACCACGTTTTATTGAGGCATTTTTTCAAACAATTCACTACCTTTTCTATGCTATGGATTCTTGGAAGAAATATATGAAAGAATAATAGTAAGCAATAACATAGACAAGGCAATGAGTTGTTTGAAAAAATTCCTCAAAGAAATGTGGTCTCATGGTGATGGACAAGGCAATGAGTTTTTTGAAAAAATTCCTCAAAGAAATGTGGTCTCATGGTGATGTCCATCACCATGAGACTTAATTTCTTTGAGGATTTTTTTCAAACAACTCATTTCCTTGTCTATGTTATCGCTTACTATTATTCTTTCATATATTTCTTCCAAGCATCCATAACATTTTTTCAAACAGCTCACCGCCTTTTCTATGCTACCACTTTTTCCATACATTTCTACCAAATCATTTTATCAAATAGTTCACTTCCTTGCTACTATGGCTAAAAGCCTAAAAAAAGGTGCTTTCCAACAAACTATGGATTCTTGGAAAAAAATCTATCATTGAAGCATAATAGTAAGCAATAGCATAGACAAGGTAGTGAGTAGTTTGAAAAAAATCCTTGAAGAAATGTGGTCTCATGGTGATGGAATGCCATTCCATCACCATGAGACCACATTTCTTTGAGGAATTTTTTCAAACAACTCACCACCTTTTCTATGCTACCAAATTTTCCATACATGTCTACCAAAGCATTTTATCAAACTACTCACTTCCTTGATGTTATGGCTAAAAGCCTAAAAAAGGTGCTTTCCAACAAACTATGGATGCTTGGAAAAAATCTATCAAAGAATAATAGTAAGAAATAGCATAGAAAAGGCAATGAGTAGTTTGAAAAAAATCCTCAAATAAATGTGGTCTCATGCCATTCCATCACCATGAGACCACATTTCTTGAGACCACATTTCTTGAGGCATTTTTTCAAATAGCTCACTTCCTTTTATGTGCTACCATATTTCCATACAGTCTACCAAAGCATTTTTTTCAAACTACTCACTTGTTGCTATGGCTAAAAGACTAAAATAGGTGCTTTCCAACAAACTATGGATGCTTGGAAAAAATATATCAAATCATAATAGTAAGCAATAGCATAGACAAGGAAGTGAGTAGTTTTAAAAAATGCCTCGAAGAAATGTGGTCTCATGGTGATGGAAAGCCATTCCATCACCATGAGACCACATTTCCTTGAGGCATTTTTTCAAACAACTCACCACATTTTCTATGCTACCACATTTTCCATACACATCTACCAAAGCATTTAATCAAACTACTCAATTCCTTGCTGATGTGGCTAAAATCCTAAAATAGGTGTTTTCCAACAAACTATGGATGATTGGAAAAAATATATCAAAGCACAATAGTAAGCAATAACATAGACAAGGCAGTGAGTAGTTTGAAAAAAATTCTCAAAGAAATGTGGTCTCATGGTGATGGAATGGAATTCCATCACCATGATACCACATTTATTTGAGGTATTTTTTCAAACAACTTATCACCTTTTCTATGCTCCCACATTTTCCATACATGTCTACCAAATAATTTTATTAAACTACTTGAACTTCCTCGTTGCTATGGCTAAGAGCATAAAAAAGGTGCTTTCCAACAAACTATGGATGCTTGGAAAAAATATATCAAAGAATAATAGTAAGTAATAGCATAGAAAAGGTCGTGAGTAGTTTGAAAAAATGCCTTGAAAAAATGTGGTCTCATGGTGATGGAAATGCCAGCCCATCACCATGAGATTCACATTTCTTTGAGACATTTTTCAAACAGTTTCACCGCCTTTCTATGCCAATACATTTTCCATACATGTCTACCAAAGTATTTTATCAAATCCATCTACTTCCTTGCTGCTATGGCTAAAAGCCTAAAATAGGTTCTTTCCAACAAACTATGGATGCTTGGAATAAATATATCAAACATAATAGTAAGCAATATCATAGACAAGGAAATGAGTAGTTTGAAAAAATTCAGAAGAATGTGGTCTCATGGTGATGGAATGACATTCCATCACCATGAGACCACATTTCTTTGAGGTATTTTTTCAAATAGTTCGCTGCCTATAGAATAGAAACAAATCCTTTAGCCAAAATTCCCCTCCAAATTCTTTTCAAGGTCCTCATCCTCATCCTCAATTTACCAATCCATGGAACCTTCCACCTTTTATTCCAATTGTTCATATCCCTACTGCTCCATCTTCATTTCATGATTGACATCTATCTCATAACCAAGACAACACTATACCATCCACCCCATCCCAACATAATACCATAGAGAAGGCAATGAACTGTTTAAAAAAATGCCTCAAAGAAATGTGATCTCATGGTGATGGAATGCCATGACACATTTTTTTGTAATGGCATTCCATCACTATGAGACCACATTTATTTGAGGCATTTTTTCAAATAGTTCATTGCCTTCTCTATGCTACCACAGTTTTTGTACATGTCTACCAAAGCATTTTATCAAACGGTTCACCACCTTGCTGCTATGGATAAAATCCTAAAATAGGTGCTTTCAAACAAGCTATGGATAGGGAAAATAGTAAGCATGATAGTCAGAAATATATAGTTCAATAAGTACTCAAAATTTTGTTCATTATCTCATACATTATAAGTCATGACATGCATCACTATTATAGTTTTCATGATTGAATAATTTGTTGTTTTATTTTTAGATGTTGCAACATGTTCATAGGGAAATGGAGCTTGATTTTTCTTCTTCTATAGAATCCTCAATGCCTCTCACAGAGGTATGAGGTAGATTACTAAATTTCAATTTGCATTTGTTGTTATAGTTGTTAGTTAGTGAAAAATCAAACCATTATTAATTCGTAGTTTAATTTCTCTTTGGATGGTTTCTATAGGGCTTCAACACACCACAACATGGGCATGCAAATGTTTCCCTCGAGGAGAGTGATCATCTAGAGGGGGTAAGTGATTATTTTGTTAAATATATCATTTTTTATAATGTAATTTCTATATATTAATGTCTTTACTTGTTATTGTAACAAATAAGGCTTGATCGAGAACTCAACCTTAGGAGGAGGAGCAAGAGCACTCCTCGACCTTAGAGTAAATAAGTGACGAACTTATCGCCATCCAACCGACCAACAAAGGGAAATAATTTGTTTCAAGAGCATAGAGAGCAATAACTTTTGATTCCAGATCCCTTTGTTGTATGCCTATATGGCATTTTTGTACATATTTTGTATTGCATATATTTGACATTGTATGCCTATATGACATTCTCGTAAGCCTATATGACTATTTTGTATATATTTTATACTTATATCGACATATATTGATGTATGCCTACATGGCTATTTGGTTAATACAAATATTTTTATCGATGGTTTCCATGCTTGCATTATAAATCCATGGTTCAATAGATGTGAGTTATGTGTATTCAAGTGTATACTTTACAACTTACATGTATACTTTTTGACTTATGTCTATTCCAATGTATACTTTGCAACTTGCGTGTTTTCATGTGTATACCTTGTATTCATGCAAATACTTTGTATTCATGTGTATAATTCAAGGCTTACATGTATTTAAGTACTTGTGCTTCACTTATTCACATGTATGCTTGACTTATTGACGTCTATACTTATTAATTGGTTAGCCCTAATATTGTTCTTTGGTTTACCTTGAATATTTATTGATTGATGCTAAACAACTTCAATATTTCTAGGAATACTAGTAGAGTTACAAATTATAAAATTGCACAAATTGAAAAGAAAAGATTAACTATAAATAAATAAACTGATTATTAACTTGATAATTTCTTAAGAATGAGTATAATATATATATATATATATATATATCAAAATTGCAATACTTTAAAAGCATTAATCCACCCAAAATTGCAATGAGAGATAAGGAAAATTTACCCACATAGGCATAATTGAATAAAGAATAGTTCACCCTTCACAGCTTGGTGAAACCATTGCTAAACTTAGAAGAGATTAAAGATAAATAATAATTATGATCTATATAATATATAATTAGTACCCACCTTGATCACTACAAAATTTTCAACCATGGGCTTATAATGCTTTTTCAAATTTGGTAAGAAGGCTTATTTAAGATTCTTGAGCAATGTATTTCCTAGTGCTTCCTTGTTCTTACATATATTAGTTCAGTTTAATTCAAAGAGTTCCATCAAATGCTTTATCTAAAAGCAAAAAAACAGGTTTTCAATTGGTATTTCATGATATTTTTCATAAGAAAAATCTAGTATATTTAATATTTTTATTGGAACAAATCAATTAAGCAAAAGATACATAATATTCATAGTAGATGATGAGTAGTTAACTTCTTGACACATTTTCATACAAACATTTATCTTGAATAGTCTTTAAACATTTTCACAACATAATCCTCACCCTATATCCTCAATCCAATACCCTAAACCATCAACCCTATAGGTCCTCAACCTTATACCCTCAATTCTCAACCCTTTGTCCTATACGTTGGATCCTCAACCCTCATCTATCTCTATACCTCCCTCCTCTTCTCTCCTTCTCTCTATCTCACTTCTCCCTCCATCCCTCCCTCTCTACCCTAATCCCTCAACCCTATATCCTCAACCCTTAAAACCTTAAACACTCAAACCTAAACCCTAAACCCTAAACCCTTAAACCCTCTACCCTCTACCCAAATAAATGCACTGATTATTAACTTGATAATTTCTTAAAAATGAGTATAATATATATATATATATATCAAAATTGTAATACTTTAAAAGAATTAATCCACCCAAAATTACAACGAGAGATAAGGAAAATGAACCCACATAGCCATAATTGAATAAAGAATAGTTCACCCTTCACAGCTTGGTGAAACCATTGTTAAACTTAGAAGATATTAAAGATAAAGAAGAATTATGATCTATATAATATAGAATTATTACCCACCTTGATCACTACAAAATTTTCAACCATGGGCTTATCATGCTTTTTCAAATTTGGTAAGAAGGCTTATTTAAGATCCTTGAGCAATGTATTTCCTAATGCTCCCTTGTTCTTGCATATATGAGTTCAGTTTAATTCAAAGAGTTCCATAAAATGCTTTATCTAAAAGCAAAAAACATGTTTTCAATTGGTATTCCATGAGATGTTTCATAAAAATATTCCAGTATATTTAATATTTTGATTGGAACAAATCAATTAAGCAAAGGATACATAATATTCATAGTAGATGATGAGTAGTTAACTTCTTGACACATTATCATAAATTTTTTTTATCTTGAATACTCTTTAAACATTTTCTCAACATAATACTCACCCTTTATCCTCAATCCAATACCCTAAACCATCAACCCTATAGGTCCTCAACCTTATACCCTCAATTCCCAACCCTCTATCCTATACGTTGGATCCTCAACCCTCATCTATCTTTGTCCCTCCCTCATCTTCTCTCCTCTCTATTTCACTTCTCCCTCCATCAATCCCTCCACCATCCCTCCCTCTCTACCCTAATCCCTCAACCCTTAAAACCTTAAACAATCAACCCTAAACCCTAAACCCTCAACCCTTAAACCCTCTACCCTCTACCCTCAACCCAATACCATCAACCCAATACCCCAATCCCTCAAGCCTATACCCTCAACCCTTAAACCCTTAAACCATAGTAAACTCTCTACCCCACCCCCAACCCTCAACCCCAATCCTCCAACCCTTAAACCCTCAACTCAAACCCCTCACCCCTCAACCCTCAACACTTAAACCCCAAACCATCAACCCCCATACCCTCTACTCCAGTAAATTGGACCTCAACCCTAATCCATCAACCTCATACCTCAAACCTCTGCCCTCACCTAAACACTCCAACTCAACCCCTTAAACCTCCCCCTCTCTCGCTTTACCCCTCTACCCCCACATTAAACCTCAACCTTGGCTCAACCCTTAAACTCTAAACCCTCAACCCCTATACCCTCTACCCTATACATTAGACCCTCAACCCTAATCCTTTAACCATATACCTTCAAACCTATACCCTAATCCCTCTACCCTCAACCCTAAACCCTCAACCCTAAACCCTTAAACCTTCTACCCTCTACCCTCAGCCCTCTACCCTCAACCCTAATCCCTCAACACTATACCATCAACCCAATACCCTAAACCATCAACCCTATAGGTCCTCAACCCTACACCCTCAATTATTAACCCTCTACCCTATGTAGTGTCCAAAAAAGGGTACTTTGACATTTTCACACTCGTTTGGGTCCTCCTTGTGGATTTTGGCTTAATGTTGCCTTGATTTAGTGTTGTAATGTGGATAAAACATTCACATTAGGTCTTGGGCCCTTGTGAACTATGGTGCCTTGAAAAAGTGTTGTGAAGTGTTGTAACACACTTTAACACTTTTCTAGGGCTTTATCAATTAATTAATTAAGCTTAATAAACATAATTTTAATCAAAATCAACATTAATATTGCCTTATTTGGAGTGTTGTAAAGTGTTGTAACACACTTTCACATTCCTCTAGGCTTGTCATTAATAATTGGGATTTCTTATGCTTTAATTACCCCTATTTTCATCCACAAGTCTCATTTATTGCATCTTTTCGAGGATAATCTTGACACCAATTATTAACCAATCATAATTTAGGTGTTCCTGGCTTGTGTGGCCCAGATTTAGTGTCTGGGACTCATTCACCACCTTGGGAGAATGAGTCCCACCTAGGTATTTTTGGCCTCAATGCAGGTTTCACACATTTCTAGGCACTTTCCATTTTTTGTCCCATACATTATGTGTGATGGGACTCATTTGCCACCTTGGGCGAATGAGTCCCGTGTGACCAAAATTCAAATTTAAATCAAATTTTCAGGGGCATCTTATTCTCCTAGATCTGATGTTGGCTTGTAGTGTTGTAATTTTGGGAATTCTTGCATAATTAAGTATAAATACAAGGTTCTTTCACTCATTTTATCCTAACAAGAAATCAAGTGACCTCAAGCATTCAAGTATTTACACCTAGCATTCAAGAGAGTTATCAAGAGAATTAAGCATTCATAAGAGCATTCAATTAATTTCAAGAGCAAATTATCAAGTATTCAAGAGCATTCTTCAAGTGTAAATCATCATTTCAAAGATTTTATTATTCATTTTTGTTATTGTGCTAACATTTGTGATGTAGAGTTCATGATCCAAGCAAGTTTTTCAAGCAAGATCAACATCATTCAAGCTAGAGGCAAGAACCACATCCATTGCAGCCATTTCAAGCATAATTGTAGCACTTTATTGCAAGGGTTTGGTGAGTTTCAACATTTTTATTTGCTCATTCATCATTATCCTTTCATATTTGCTTTCATTTCAAGTTTTAATTACCAACAAGGGGTTTAACCAAGGAAAACCCCTATTCACTAACCCCAACAACATTTTCCCCTCTTCTTGTGTGTGATTTGCAGGGATAGGTTGCATATTTTTCAAGAAGAAAATTTTGAGAAAAGCTAAGTCCTCAAGTTTTCAAAGTTGTCATTAAGCCTTGGAGAAGCTTGGAGAAGGTCTACAGGTGGCAATTTGCAGTTTCGGATCCAGAAACCAATCAAAAAGAGAAGAGTAGGCCAAGAGGCATATAATCTAGTTCAAAACTCCCAGAAAAGTAGAAGTGGACTGATTCACCACTATTGGCGAATGAGTCCCACTGTACAGGCTTGACAAATATTTTTACAGATATGGATACCCTTTTGGCTGAAACCTATTCCTACACATTCTTCCGGAAACTGGGCTAATTCACCCATCTTGGTGAATGAGTCCCAGTCAGCATCAGTAGCATATTTTTTAGTGATACAAACCTCCATTCTACCTTCTTCAATCTTCCAGATGCACACTTCTAGTTTGATATCTTTCTGTTACATTTTATTCATCTTTCTTGGTCATTTTACATATCATATTGTGTTTTCCAGTTCATTATCTTTTCCAAGTTTACACTTGGTGGTGAACCCCTCATTAGATATCATTTAGACCCTAGAATAGCCCTTTGCTATATTTCTATCTCCTTTGCATTAAAATCTCAAGGGTTGGTTCTTGAGTGAAGAGTAAGGAAATAACCTCTCCTTTTAGGTCCAAAACCCTAGAAGCAAAAGAGAGACCACATATTTTCTTCTTTTCATTTTGGTGAACCTGCATTTAGAGCATCATAATTCTAATTTGGAGTGCATTTACATCCTAGATTTAGCTTGCATTAACATTGCATTAGGTTTTTCATTGGTTAAATTTGCATTCTAGGGTTTCAAAAATTTGCATTAGTGAAAAGCTCATTTAGCTTGCATTATTGCAGTTAAATTCATTAAAAATCAATAAAATTTTGCATTGGTTAAATTTGCATTCTAGGGTTTCAAAAATTTGCATTAGTAAAAATCTCATTTAACTTGCATTATTGCACTTAGATTTGTATCAAAAAACATAAAAAGCATAAAATCCAATTTAAAAATTATGAAAATTTTCAAAAAAATTAGTACTTGGACTCATTCGCCACCTAGGGCGAATTAGTCCCTCTGCATATTTTTCACTGCATTTTCTGTCATTTAAACTTCATCTTCTAAGTTTCTATTTGTTGTTGTTCTCTCTGTTTCAGTTTGTAGAATTTCTATTTCATCCAATTCATTGCATTTAGCTTAAATTCATTCATCTTATGCATTGCTTAAAATAAAAATTGCATTTACAACATTGTTGCATAGTTTAGAATCTAAAATTTGCATCATGGATATGTTCTTTAACAAGCTTTGGATATCATTAATTTCCTTAGTGGATATGTCAAGTTGTGCTTTTGGAGATGAACCTAATGACATTGACCTTACTCATGCTCACTCAACTCCTAATGCATGTCCTCCTCGTGATGTTGACCTCATTGGAGAAGACGATGACAACATGAATAGGTTCCAAAATGATTGCCTTGACAACCTTGCAGCTAATGCATCCTTCTATCCATCCATGAAACAACAAGATCTTCCTACAACACCATCTCTTGAGATGTTTGGCTACTTACATCGTGAAACAAAATTTGAACCTAAGATCCCTACAACAGGTGAATCTAGTTCCTCTAGACAAGAAAACACTCAACCATTTTATGATAGTAAAGTAACCAACACTCCTATCAATATTGAAGAAACATATAGAAAGGGATTCACAATCTTGAGTAAACAAGGATGTGATACAAAAAGTGAACATGAAATTCATCAACTCCTAGAGAAAAAACCAACTGATGAAAACAAAAATGGGTTAGGATATCAAGATCCCTCTCATAACAGAAAGCCTCCCAGAGAATATCTAAGGCTTTGTGGTGATGTTACGATGAACTTGGATTCCCCTCCTAATTTGAATATCCTTCTTCCTAAAGAACAATCAATAGATCATACCAATACCAAGGATAAAGATAAAATCATCTCAAGACCTCCTTCCCTAATCCCATCTAGAGAAGTTGGTGAATCTAGCAAATGCAAGAGGCCTTACAAATTATAAAAATTACAACCCCTTCATCCACCACCCGAAAGTTAAAGGAAACTACAATTGCTTTTGAACAAAGGACTGATAACATTACCACCTATGAATAGATTAGTTCTATATCCTAAAGATGCAAAAATACCACATTGTGCATATCATCAAATTATCGAACACAATACTAATGAGTGTTGTGAATTCCAGTTAATATTGCAAAACTTTCACTTTGATGGAAATGATTGACATTGACTGATTGCATAAGTCTAATAGTGTTTCTCCCATTGTCATGTAATAGTTGTAGATCATTCTATTCTCACTATTACATGACCTTTCCCATCACCTACCTTAGCTCATTCT
>VDFB02160809.1:0-10535 GCA_007258455.2 Sequoia sempervirens | reverse complement strand
CACATGGTGATGTTTTCTAGGGGAGCTCAGTTGGAAGACATTCCTCAATCCAGTTGGTCATAATTTTCCTCTAAGAAGAAAGTCGGCAAGACCTTGCAGATGTCTTGCCGACTACCAATGCATTTTGTTCAGTAGGTGTTTGTGTTGCCTATCGGAAAAACCTTAGGGATGTCACAGCGAGTGGAAAAGACCTTGGGAGCTAAGGCATCCATGTGTTGTCTTTCTCTTTCAGGAGAAGCAGAGTAGCAATATTTTATTTGCATGTTGTTGTGCCATGACACATGTCAACACTTACTAACATCATTAAAACATAAGTTTATAATTATAAAAATTTAACATTAGAATTATTTAACATTTGAAATATAAAATTTAAATATTATATTATAATAGTTTATAATTTACTTATATAGTATTTTGGATAATAGAAATAATTTTGATTGATTTAATATTTTCTAAGTTCATTATTGATTTTAAATATTATAAATATAATTATATATCTTTAATCAATATTATAATTTAAAAATAATAATGAATATTGAACATCTTAGATTTTAGTAAAACTTAAATATTAAAAAAATTAATGCATAAGTTTATAAAATATAATATATATTTTTTTAAATAAAGATTTAAAGATTATTATATATGTATATTTAAAGATCCGTAGAATTATCTTTTTAACTATGAAATTAATATGACTAATTTCATATATAATTTTATCTTATCTTATCTTTTTAACAATTTTTTGGTATCCTACATAATTTGTTTTCTGTAAGTATCATGTTGTATACTCTTTATATGGAAGGTAGTGTTTTTTCATGGAGCTTAATAAGTTTTAATAATTTTTAGTCATTTTAAAGTTTTTAATTTTTTTATAAAGATAGGTATATTTATACTTTTGATGCCTTATGTACAATTATGCATATTCTTTTATTTATTATATTTTTTCAAATATCATGTTATTCTTGATTAATCACATTATTTGTTTGTCATTTTTATTTGTTTTGTTGAAAAATATTTTATCTTTACTTTACATGTATGATAATTTCAAAATTATCAAATTTAAAAATTATAAATAAAAAATTATTTTATTAATCTCTTGAAGTACGTAGGTCCTAATATTTTGTAGATTAATAACTATCTAAATAGCTATTTCTTTCCTTTATTTCTATAAATGTGTTTCATGTCTCTATTGAAATTTATGAGATGTGTATGTAATTCTTAGCACAACACTCTTAGAGATTAGGATTTATTTTCACATTTATCTATTTTCTTATTGTTCCTATTAGTGGCTAATTAAATCTTCATTTAAAACCTACAAAGAGCTTGGGTCCTTCAATCTCAAAGCTTGTCTAATTTCTTGATGAGAATCATTCACATTGATTCCCAATATTGTGCTCCTTGCATAATACATTTATAAAATGCACTTGGTAATTTAGTATGTGGTTGAAATATTAGAGTAACAACAAATGGTTCTTTTCATTTTTGGCACATGATTGGCCATTTTTACTATGCTAAATTTTTATTTTCACTTTTATTTTCATGGTTTTCATGTTGTCAAATTTTCATACATTTCTTAGTCTTTTTTAAAAAATAAGTGAAGGTTCTATTAGTGTCCCTAATCTTGCTAAATATCATGTATAGAGAAAGTACAATATATAAACTACCAATTATAGAGTATAACAACAAAATGAATTTAAAAACTACTACATAGAAACAACGTTTAGAATAATTCAAAATAGAGATACCATTCTCCTACAAATACTATGTATAGAAACCCCATATATGTAGCCACACTTTCACCCTCAAAATCAATAGAATAAATTATCATACATTGTTTCTATAATGAATTTAGAGAATAAATTATAAGATTTAAATTCAATAATAAATTTACAAAATATTAAATCAATCAAAATTGTTTCTATTATCCAAAAATACTATATGGGTAAATCTTAAGCCCAATCTTAAGCCTAACAATAACCCTAAGTGAACACTTATCCTAATTCAACCTTAACCCTAATTGAACCCTAACCCTAATTAAACTCTAGCCCTGATTGAAATCTAACCCTAATTAAACTCTAGCCATAATTGAACCCCAACCCTAACCCTATTTGTTCCTAACCCTAGTATCTCACAAATATAGGATCAAGACCTTGCCAACTCTGGTAAACCTTATTGGATAGTGATAAAAGCTACCTTATCTTTCAATAAGGTATAAATTTTTTGTTATACAACATGCCCCTTGAAAATTGGAGATAGGCACTGCAAAAAGAAGGTAAACACCAATGAAAATGGTCAGTGGTATTGTGGAAGATGTGATAAAATTTTCCCTGAATGTGATTATAAATATATACTTCAATGCAAAGTGCAAGACCATACTTCATTCACTTGGATTACAACTTTTGAAGAAGTGGTAGAAGAAATTATGGGTGTAACAACAAAAGAATTGAACATTTTGAAGCATGAAAAACAAGATGATGTTAAGTTTTCACACACTATACAAAAGGTCCTTTTCAACAGATATATCTAAGTTAGTTAATGCCATTTTGTCATGATATACTTCTTTGATGCTGTCAATACTAAATCTAAGGATTGATGAACATTTTTTCTTTTAAATTTATTGTTCTTGGTTGATTGTTGTTATAGACAAGTTGGTATGATTTCAAATTTCAATGTGTACCCTTATATATGGGAATTGAGATAAACAATGACACAAACAATAATTAAATCAAATTGATTGCTTTCCAAATTCATATTCATGAAAATGTAAGCATTTTTCAAGTCAATAGGCATCTTGATAAAGATAACTCTCGGCATGTTTTACATATATTATTGATTAATATAGGTATGCTAGTTAATTAAATTATTAACTATATTTTATTTGTATTATATATTGAATTGTTAAAAGATGTAAAAATCTTAATAATAAATATATAGGAAAATGGTTAAAAAATTACATATTTTTTTTTAAAAAAATATTAATATCTTTCTCTACTTATCTCTCTCTCTCTCTCCCCTCTCTCTATATCTCCTTATATCTCTATCTTGACATCTCTCTCTCTCTCTCTCTCTCTCTCTATATATATATATATATATATATATATATATATATATATATATGTCCCCCCTCTATCTCCCTATCTCTCTATATATTTATTTCTCCCTCTATCTCTCTCTATATCTCTATCTATTTTTATCCCTTTGCCTCTCTCATTTTATATTCATGTCTACCTCTATCTATAGGGAGAGATACAAAGGTGAAGCATTGGACATTCCCAAAGATCCACCAATCTCAACACTACTCCCAACTATTTTGAGCATTTAAGTACATATTGTATGCTAGATTAGGAAGCATGTGTCAAAGCTCATATTTATTGATGAAAAATAGGTCCAAAGTCACAAATTTGATGTAGAGTTAGTTATAGTTTTGTAGAAAATTTCAAGTGCCACATGGAGCAAAGATATTCTAGTTTTTTATATCATCATGTCATCAAATTTGGCACTTCATCAACATTAACAAAAGCAAAGGTATGTACTTGAATCCCTTGTATTTAAATTTTTCTATATATATAAATATTTTACTATTTTCCCTCAAATCCATAATATATATATTATTGTGTATTTATTTATTGAAATAAACAATTAACCTAAGTAACACATTAAGAATTCTAGGGATTTGTGCTTGGAAAAAATGCATAACAATTTTTTTTGTTGGATTTCGTGTTGTATAGTTTAGAAAAGCTCAAAATATGAATATGATTTTAAGGCCATATATTATGGTAGCTTACAATGCAAAAGAAGGAAGGAAATCTATTATCAATTTTAATCTACAATTTAATACCATATGAAAAATCACATGTAGTATTATCTACAACTAATTCTTGACATATTAGTTTTATAAAATACACTTGTACCATACAATAAACTTCTCCTAAGAAATAAACCCTAAGTAAACATTAATTGAACCCTAATTGTAGATTCATAACTCTAATCATAACCCTAAGGGAACACTTATTGAACAGTAGTCCTAATTGTACCATAACCCTAACTTTTAACTATAGTTGAACTATAATCCTAACCCTAACACTAGTTATTATCCTAATTGAACCTTAACCCCAACCCTAATCTTAACCTTGACCCTATTTGAACTCTTATTGAATTCATAACCTTAATTAAACCCCAACCTCATTCTCAATCCTAACCCAAATTGAACATTAATTGAACCCTAAACCTAACCCTAAGTGAACACTCATCCTAATTGAACTCTTAACTTTTTAGTTGAAAATATTAAAGTGCCTTAGATTTTCCCATTCATCGTCATTTATCATTCAATTCCTAATAGAACTCCAAAAATTTATACTTTTATAATGTTTTTAATACACACCTAATATTAAAGGTTTAGAGTTTAAGGGTTAAGGGTTTAGGGTTAAGGGGAGCTGAGGAGGAGGGAGTGATCCATTTCACATACATTCTTTATTCTTCGCTAGTTAAATATTTAGTTACCCATTTAATGCTAGCAAAAATGACCCAAGAATTTAATAGAATACACCACTCATATAATACCTTGCATTATGGAGCTCAATTCTCTGATATATTACTACTTATCAAATCCTTTGTAAATAATTGTAAACTTATGATTCCATTTAAGCATTTAATTGATTTTCTTGAATCAAAGAAAAAACATAGACACAGAATTGAACAAATTTTCAAAAGAAGAATGACAACTTCATTAACATTTCATTCAAAATTCACTCAAATCCACATAAAGAGAGAAAATATATTAGAATTATATGTTTATTCATGCTTATAAGTCATATCTACATACAATTTAAGATAATTTGCATATATTCATCCAAAACTCAAAATAGGCTATCTATTCTATTCCATCCGCTTGGGGTTTTAACAGCCAATGGCACCACATATATCACTTCCTCATCAAAGGACATATATCTTTCTACCCATATATTCAACTCAAAACCTAGCTAGAGCTTTCATCAGTTCTCTCCCTACAAATGAGCCTTGAATTCCATTTTATATGACAAGAGAGCAACAAGCTTCGGGCTCAAATGTAATTTCACCACAAATTTTCATTTGAAAAAAATCTCCATTGCATTTGACTTTCATTACAAAACTTCCCACACATTGAATCTGCAAAACATATATAGTGCATGAACTGGGGTAGCATAAAAGAATAGGGAACACAAATTGTCATCAAAATCCCCTTATCGCTATCCATGCAAAAAAATCAGGCAACCAAATTGCCACAAAGGCACCACAACAACTTCTTATTTACCCGCCACCCTACCCCTACCAACACTCAGACCCTGGTATACACACCCACTTCTAGTTGTTTCCCAATACGGTAGACCCTCAAACTCGTCTTCTTTCTTTTCCTTGCCCAATACGGTTCTAGTCCATTCGCTTGGGGTTTTAATAGTTGATGTTATCATTTTCTCATCAAAGGGTAGACCGTGATTGAAGTGACTTAAATACCGACAGTAGTCCGAGTCAGTCTTGGTTACATCATCAGAAGTGTTACTCGTAAGGTCAATGGGTGAGTGTTGGCTGCATCCAAAGCACACCAACTGCTTGCCTTTGTCATCTACTAGCTGAGCAGCAATGTCCTAGAATTCCAACCTTCTATTGCAACCAAAGTAGTAGAAGGTTGCAATTCAAGGACATTGCTGCTCAACCAAAGCACCTTCCTGAATAGTAGGACCGAGCTTTTGTGAGCTCAAATGAACAGACCTCCTTACTGACTTACTCATTTTCTCTTCTCAGACAAGCACTCAAACTTGATTAGACTCAGCCCACAAAGCACTCTAAATGCTACAAGAATGACACTATTAGCAGTTAATTCCTCTTGTATTTATTATGTGAGGTAATGGAAACCTTCATCAATGCTTAGTAAATATGCATGTGCAAACATGGAAATTTGGCAGCGTATGTACTATCATCGTTTAACTAGAGCTGCATGAGAATCCAAAGATCACCCTTCATGATTGCCAACATCTTCACACAGATTGAGATCGACGTGACTACACAAGCAAGGAATGATTCATTAATGCTTCACCAACCTTCCTCTTCCTCTTGCGAGCTAGTAGGGAACAACAAATATTTACATTATCTTTTGATCTTGGTTGTCGATCTAAAACCACGGGTTATGAGGGCCGATGCAAGAAGTTGGGTACACAAAAAGCTCAAAAAGTGGAAGGGTTTTTGCTGTTTTTCAGAATTTTTCACCCTTGAATTGAAAATTTGAGGCACTTACACAATGAATCTTAAAAAAAATTAGTAATATGAAATTTATCATTTTGAATCTAGTTTTCAAATATCTAAATTATTCAAATACCCAGATTATAGAAATTAAATTTGGATAGGGATCTTTAAAAACCACTTTTTAAAATTCCTTATTTTTTTACAATACCAAGAACGTGTATGGACAACACTTTTTGACCCAGATAAAAGTATTTTGCTAATTCATTTTTGGAAAAGAGAGCTAACAACATGAAGTTTGATCTGAATTTTTTTTGTAATTTTTGGTTCACTATTTTTTTTTTTATTAAATTTTTATTGGCCTTAATTGTTGTTTTTTAAAATCAACGTGTACGAACAACATAATTGGACCTAAACCAAACATTTTTTTACTCTTTTTTTTTTCATTGTGTAGAGAATTGTCTGAATTTTGATGCCATATAATCTATTTTACAAAAAACTTAACCAAAACAAATTTATTAAAAAATAAAAAAAGTCTGATATTTCAAGTTTAAGGACTAGTTTACTTAGAAATTAATTAAAAAATAGAAAACGTAACCCAATATTAATAAAAAATATATATTTGGAAAGTAGACATCGTGTTCTCTAATGGGTTTTAATTTTATAGATTGATTCAAAAAAGAAATCTATCAACCATGTCAAAGTTGGACATTCTTCCTCAATCTGCCTTAGTTTTTTAGTTGCAGGTCAAAGGCTAAGACTCGGATTGCCAAGCCTTTCCTAATCCTAAAACCGAGGCAACATGTGGGTTGGAAATTTTGACTTTTAAAAACCCATACACATTTTTAAACAATGCGTACGCGTTATAAAACACATATGCGTTCTTTATTTTCTTGATTATTTAAAAAATATATATTTTTGAAAAACGGGTATGCATTTTGAAATGCATATGCATTTCAAAACGTGTACCCATTTCTATTTTTTTTTTTAATAATCAATTTTTACATGTTATAAAATGTGTATGCATTATATAATGCGTACGCGTCATAACGTGTACGCATTTTTGAGTGCATACGTGTTTTTTAGGCTCGGGTACCTGAAGCATAACACATACATGTTTTTAAAATAACGTGTATGCATTTTCTGCGAGAATATTTTTTGGCCGGAACTTCCCCTCTTTGTGTACCCAACTTCTTGCTTTTACCCATGAGCTCAATTGTGGAGATTGGGCCCCACATTCCATACAGGACACACATCTACCTTTTGCTGACCTCGTGCCAAATAATAGGGCGACACGTTAGGTCTGCAAGTTGGAAGGGTATGATTGATATCTTCTCCCATATCTTCAAATCTGGAAAACCTACACATTGCACGGTTAGTATTTAATGAAATGCTTTGGCTAAGCCGTCGGTGACATGACCACTGGAGTTAATGACTTAGGCTTACGTCACCGAATTAAAATTAAAACCCAACTTTGATTTTAATATAGTTTTATTTCCTCCGCAAGGTTTTATTTCCTAAGTCTTGGTTGGCCTCGTTAAATTCTTATCCCAACCCTAACAAAGAAAAAATTATTAAGCTAAGGATTGTATTTGTTGTTATAACTTTAGTTCTAGAGAATTCTTAATTACCAATTCTTATTTGTGCATTTGTATATGAATCCAATTGAATGCCTTTCCATATCATTATGGAAAATTTTATTATTGCAACCCTAACTCTAACACTAATTAAACCTTGACCCTAACCTGATTGAACTTGTATTATAACCCTAACTCTAACAATAATTGAACTGTAATCATAACCCTAGGTATTGTTGAAACCTAACCCTAATTGTATCAAAACTGTAGAGAACTCTAATTGAACCCTAACCCTAAAATAGACAATAACCCTTACCTTAATTGAACCCTAACTCCAATCCTAGCCCTAATTTAAGACTAATCTTAACCCTAACCTTAATTAAACCCTTATTGAATTATAACCCTAATTGATCCCTAACCCAATTTGAATACTAATTGAACCTTAACCCTAAGTGAATAACAACCTTAATTAAACTCCAACCATAATCCTATCTGAATTTTGACCCTAATCATAACCATAATTCAACCCTAACCTTATTGAACCCTAACCCTAAACATGAGTTCAATTAAGTTTAAGGTTCAAACAGGGTTAGACTTTAACTAAAATTAGGTATAGGATTCAATTAGGATTAGGGTTGGGGTTGGGGGTAAAGATTAAGGTTCTATGATAGAGCTTGGGGTTAGTGTTAGGGTTCAATTAGGGCAAGGGTTAGTATTAGGGTTAGGGTTATGGTTCAATTAGGGTTTCATTAATGTTAGTTTTAGAATCATAGTTATGTTTAGGGTTGGATATAAAATTAGAGTTAGGTTTAAAGTTAATTAGTGTTATTTTTAGGGCTGAGGTTATGGTTAGACTTATAATTAATGTTAGTATTGGGATTAGATTCTATCAATTTTAATAAAAATAATCTTCTTATAAATTCATTCAATTTTTTGAATTATATAATTTAAAAAATATTTTCAAATTTACCTATGTTGATATATGAGAGATATAGCAAATCTAAACTCTATACAATTTATAGTTAACTTGACATTGTGTATAAAAATGTTTAAGTTATGAATGTTATAATATAAAAAATAAATGTGTTTTCAATGTTTATTTGTGAGTTTAAAAGATGTGCCAATAATGTTGCAATTACTAATGATTAATTTTTTTTTATGGTTAAAATAGATTGGTAAGTAAATTTATCTATAATAAGTAAATTTATCATTGATTTTTTCTTGATAAGTAAATCAATATTTCATAAATTTATCTATAATTGTTATTTAATTTTTCTTAATTATATTAAATTATATTTTATTAAATTGTTAAAAAATTTAAGTTGCTTATAAATAATTTTATGTGTTTTTTATAATTAACTTGATATTGTGTATAAAAGGTTTAAGCTATGAATGTTATAATATAAAAAAAAAATTGTTTTCAATGTTTTAGTTTGATGTGAGAATAATGTTGCATAGTAATCATTAAATTTTTCTTGATTGGTTAAGTGATATTGTGAAATTATTCTATGTTTTCATAAAAGGGGTAAAATGGGTTTTACAGGGACCCGAAACCACAATGTTTACAGAATAGAAAAGGAGACACAAAAGTCCAACCAAAAAGACCAGCTGCCTAAGAAAAGATTAGCAGCAACCAAACGAAATAGACTAGAAAGGTCAAACCAAAAGGAACAGCAAAGAAAACACCAAAAACCCCAACCACTAATTCAGAGTCTTGAGGACAGACTCCGTCTCCGCCTCCAGATTTTGCATATCATTGACACCCTTTTTAAAAATTTGAATCATCTTCGAAGTGGGGGGAACCTTACACTTCATATTGGCTCTGGTTCTTTTGGAAATGCCCGCCTTCGTATCCTAGCTTTTGTCCTTTGTTTCCTCTAGATCCACCACTAGAGACCCCTGCTGGGCTTTATCTAGCTTTTTAGTCATCACGTTAATGATAATGGCATTGTGTCTTGTAATTTGGTTGTTTTGCTCAGCAACGGTTTTGATGGTATTCCTGATATTCTCAACCTTGGAGTCAAAATTTTTGTTACTGTGACCTTGAATCCCACTATCCACATCTTTCTTTTCAATCTCAGCAATCTTAGCACCCAACTCTTCAATCTTGCTTTGAAGGGCCCAATTTTTAATTTTCATCTCATTAATTTAAGTGAAAGTCCAT
The DNA here is from genome assembly GCA_007258455.2 of Sequoia sempervirens. NCBI lineage: Eukaryota > Viridiplantae > Streptophyta > Pinopsida > Cupressales > Cupressaceae > Sequoia > Sequoia sempervirens. Next base: position 581 of record VDFB02160809.1, on the reverse strand, counting down.
TCCAAGAGTTTGAAGTGGGACTTAGAATTGGTTTTGGCAAGGTTTAGAACATCTAGAGAAGGATCTTTGCCAGTATTAGGACAATTTTTCTCAAGGTTAGAAGTAACAGGGGAGTCATCATTACCAAGTTTGTCCGGCTGAGGTTCAGTGCAAAGCTCAGTTTTGTTGGCATCAGACTCCTCTGACTCAGAGGACTCTTCAGAATATCAAACAAGGCTTTTGGCCTAGGGTTTCTTGTCAAAAGAGTTGTTCTTAAAGGAGGGGCTATCAGGCTCAAGCTCTGTGTGGGTTTTAGTAGAAAGGGGAGTAGGGTTTTTGTTCCCAGAAGGGACAACATGCAAGCTAAGGGCTTTTCTAGCTAGACTAGAGTTAGGCAAATACTCTGAGCCATTGGGCTCAGTGTCATCACTCTCAGAAATAGGGGAAGTTTCCCGAATAGCGGGGACAGGAATTTTCTAGAAATGTTCCATAATCAACCTTATTAACCCAATGTGCAAGATGGGGAATATTTTAGGATTTTTCTTATTATCCTCCAAACTTTTCTTTAAGGAGTAGAAAAAATAATAGGGGAGGGAGACCCT
>VDFB02160808.1:0-26634 GCA_007258455.2 Sequoia sempervirens | reverse complement strand
TTGGAAGGAAATTATAGACACCAATATTGGCTAGGTGGATATAGATGAATTCACGTAGAGGGTCAGTGTCAACCCAACAACAAAGAATGCCAGATTGATACGACAGAGTGGAATAGCTAAGCCTACCAGTTTCCCTCCATCTCTCATGGTGCTCGAATTAGTCATGACTTGTTGAGAAGCCTATTAGACAGATACCAGAACAATTGTGGATAAGGAGGGAAACATCCTCGCAGACATGTCGCTAGAAGGGATCACCAAGACATTCCACATTCCCACATTCCAGCAGATGGAGGTCCCCACATTAGAAGAATGCGAGGCAGTGTGGGATGCTAATCCAATAGGGTGCAAGAAGTCAATAAATCTGCATTGGATTAAGGAAAAATGGGGCAGCGCTGCGAAGGTTCCCTAGGAACTCTTCCATAGAGATTTCCACGAGGATTACCATGACCTGGTAACCATGTTGAGTAGGGTCATGGGTCTTCCAACGGTCACCTACTTCCAAGAGTGGATGGCATACTATATTGAGCAGATCCTGTGCGGAAACAAGGATGTCACGACAAAGGTCTCATTTTATTGGGCGGGAATTATAAGTAACTGCTTCCATGAGCAGTTTGTTAACGTGAAGAAGAGCTCCAAGTTCTATATGACCTCCTACCTGGTATACTCCCTGGTGGATCAAAGGCAGTACAGCGGGTTGTTTGTGGCACCCGATCAGTGGAAGAAGCGCAGACTTAAACCATTTGATAAATATCCGCAGCTCCAGTACCGCAATTTCAAAAGGGACTACTGTAGGGTTAACGACGCCTTCATCAGCCACATCATCAAGTTAATTGCTGGGGACTTCGAGAGGAGAGTCTCCCACAGTGCCAGAGTGCTTCTAAAGCAATACACCTTCCTCTTCATCTAGTATCTGAAATTCACATACATCTAGGCCCAGGGCTTCTCTAAAAGGCCGAATAGATTGCCTTGGTACCCAAATGACATAATCATCCTCTTGGAGCTCTCTCAGCAACTCCAACACCTCCAGGAAATCTTCAGCAACAAGCACATAGCGGGGATCTCCTACCCCATGACCCTTGGCCAAGGCATGTATCAACTATAGACATCACAATGTGCTGGTAACTCCGAGAAGGAGCAGAAGGAGTACCATTTCGACTGGCACACCGCTCGCCCATAGATGGATCCACATGGCCACGTTAGGAAAGCACTGAGGCCAGCCTATGCTCATTAATATCACATTAAGGATTTCTAGGCCGATTGCCAAGATAACAAAGAAGTGCGCGCAAAGCACTACATGCGCATGACGGTACTATTCTTGAGGAGAGTGCAACCATTTCTGGTACCGGACCAAGTTGAGGAAGACGAGTCTACGATCATGCATCTGAGGTACCCTGCGGTTGCCAATCTCCCAATACCGTCGATTAACTGGGATGAACAGGAGGTTGATGACTTGGACACCATCACCCAGCCAATCATAACTCATACTAAGGAGTGGATCAATAGGCAGGTGGTGCATCTAAAGCGATAAGGAGTTGTCGTGACCTATAAGGGGCTCAAAATTGAGTCAAGTGCTACGGAGGATGTTACTGCCACCACGTCGACTGGAGGGACCTCCCAGTCTCCTCCGATCACCAGGTCCCAGAAAAGAAAAAGAACAGAGACCGCGCAGTCTCCAGATCCTAGCACCCAAACGAAGAAAGAAACGGGAGGCTCATCTCCCAAGAGGCTTAAACAAGCAGTAGGTACGATAGAATTGCAGCCTCCATTGACTCTCCCTGCCCCTCCTATGGCACCACCTGCCTCCCTGGCTATGGTCACCGCATCTCCACCAGCAATGGACATTTCTGTCCATCTTGCCCCTTTGCCCCTGGCCAGGTCGATAGTCGTCATAGACTCCTCTTCCGGCATGACCACTCCCCCTTCCTCTGCTACCATGTCACCAATTACATCACTTCCTATGGCAAAAATAACATCACCTATTCTCATTGCCACTATGCCTGAGGCCCTTACAAGACATATGCAAAACCTCCCCCCTGAGCTCTCTCAGATCTTAATGGATCCAACTCTCCAAGCAGCCCTTTCCCAGGTCCTTACAATTGCCCAACCTTCACAACCATCGACAGGGCCACCAGTTATGGAAGCCATGATGCAAATTTCAAAGGAGTTGGACGAACGAGAGCAGGAGGCCTTGAAGTCTATCGAGGAGGAGGCTGATGAGTATCATGAGCACCCTGAGTACAAGCACTGAACCATCGACAGGGTGGTCTATGAGGATCAGACAGGCTCTTCTGAGAGTGCGGACGAGGAGGATGACTCGGATGCTAAGGAAATCATCTAGACATTTGATGAGGACCTTAAGGAGGAGGTGGCGCGATAGCTAAACGACGTTGGGGCGGAGGCAAAAGAGTCACCACATGGTGAAGAAGCGCAGCCACCAGAAGAGCAATAGACAAAGGACTTAACCGAGGCTGAAGCCCATGTTATCAAAGGCCCTGAGGCCGAGGATATTAAGGAGAAGAAAGAAGAAGAAGCAGCAAAAGAAGATACTCCCATCCAGCAACCGTCCACCAGGCTACCTGTAAAGCGCCTCATGTTCGTTCATGACTCTAATGAAGAGGAGGAGGATGCTACCAAAGAGAAAGAAGAATCCCAAAAGGAAAAGGAAGCAGGGGTCTTGCCTTTGACTGAGAAGGGCGAGGGTGGCCATGATTCGCCCAAAGGGAAGTCTGCTATGCTCGAGTGGTTAGAGAAGCAACTTGAAAAAACAACCCTAGTGCTGAAGGACCCAAGGGCGAGGTTGGAGGCCATCTTGGCTTGATCCCATATCACAACGAAGAAGGAGAAGAAGCCCAAGGTCTGTTCCAAGATAACAATGGATGCTTCTGGCTCCTGAACAACACAAATTGGAACACCTACTATTTGCCAGGTGAGGGTGAGTTATAACATCTCCACCATTGACTTGGGGACCGCAACCAGAGAGCAGAAGGTCGAGCACCTTGAGGAGTCGGTGGCCATAGTGGTGCACCTGATAAAGTAGGATAAAATCTCCAAGGATGAGCTAAGGGCACAGGTTGTAGCATTAACGGATTACATACAACAATGGTCCTCAGTGGACGACCTGCCCACCACATCCGCGGCCGCACCATAGTTGCTTTCCAAAGAGCAGATCAACAAAATGGAGAGAAGGAAGAACTTGGAGAAGACCACAGAGGACTGGTTCCGACAAGTCTCATTCGTCGGGAACATGGGAATCAGTAGGGCTGTGCGTACAGCCAACAAGTTCTTGGACTTAATACAATCTCTGGAGAGCACAAAGAGGCTCTGCACCAATTTCCCTACAACCTAGGACTCCACCTTCCCAAGGATCGAAGCTATCCTTCAAATTCCTGAGGCCACGTGGGAGGAGAAGCTAGAGTTTAAAAAAGAAGATCACCGGCTAATGGATGTGTGGCGCATAGACTTTGACAACCAGAAGGAGAGGTTGGAGAAAGTCCTAAGCAGGGTGGATCCAGATATTGAGTGGATCAAAGAAATCCTGGTAGAATGTGCCTGATATCTTAAGCTAATGGCAGGCTATGATATGCCCACAGTGCAAATGGAAATAGAGAAGATCAAACCCTACTTCTAGGAGAAGATGAAGGACGGGATGGTTGGAGAAATCACAATGGAGTTCCTAAGTTTTGGTACCCACGCCTTCAACCAATCAGAACTATTCAGAGACTAGGGCTCAAAATATGATGAAGATTGGAAAAGGCTGGAAGAAAATGCCAAGGAGTGGAGCTACCAAGCGCTATGATGCGAAGTCATCGAAAGAGACAAACTCCAAGAGGTCATCCTCAAGTTCATTGAATACATAGCCTCTGAGGGACAAGAAGACAACTCTGCCAAAGATGAAGAGCTTTCTGAAGAGTAGCTACAGCAAGAAATAGCAATCAGCTACAGGACAAAAGAGCTATAGTGCCATCAGCTAGATGACGAAATAGGGAAGGGACGAAAATATAATTTTAAATTGTGATCTATTTTGGGGTAGGTTAAACCCTATTTTGTAATGAATCTTGGCCATTCATTTAACTTTTGGAAATCTATAAATAGGGCACTCCTCTCATTTGCAAAAGAGAGTTGAGTTGTTGTAAAGGCATGCTGCAGAAATTTATAAGAAAACGCATTGACTTGGTGTATTTTCTTGGTTTTTCCCATGTTGCTTGATTCAGCTTCCAATTTTAGATGTTTCACTTAGATTCTATTGCTGTTTAGTTAGTTATCTTATTTCTTTGGATAGATCTTAGAATGCTGTTGAGTGATTATGAAAATTCCTGCCTTCTTGGATCATACTTTATGATCCATAATCAAGATACATGATCTATAAATTATTGTCAATTTTATCAAATTTAAGTTAAGATATTCTTTATATTCATTGGTTTTGTTTATATATTTGGACCTCAACACAAAGGAAATAGGTGTTTCCACCTTTTGGGAGATGGAACTTAACCTATTTCATCCTTTGGCTCATTAGGAAACCAAGATCCCTCAACAAAGTGACTCAATTGAGAGAAGGAACTAAGGGTTTCCTTGTGTGATTAAATTCGGTTTCACCATTAAAATGAAGTTTCAAATGATAAGTACAAACACCAATACACAAAACCCTAGAAACTTGAGAGCATGAATTCAAATTGACAAATTGGAATAAAATAGAAAGGTACCTGGAAGGATGATGGAGTTAAAGCAAGGTCTGCAACTCTTAAAATTGTTGTTTTAAAGTGCACTATGACTAATACACCAAGTTGGGTGATTTAGTCTCAGTTTAGGGTTTTTTGGAAGGATCTAGAGTCTTCTATGAGTTGATCAGGGTCTGTTCAATGGTGATCAAAAACTGTAACAGGACTAATACACTAGGTTGGACATATGAATCCCACTCTAGGTTTTTTTGAGGATCTTTCAAAATCTTCCAAACCTAGATCTGATATTGTTGAATGTTGTCTAAAGGTTATATCAAGGAATAAATCACCAAGTTGGGCGAATGAGTCTCATTCACCTAAACCTGCAAAATACACATTAAAAGATAGAGAAAATGAAGGATGGAATCGGCCATAAGTTGAAACCCCTGAAGAAGGATGAAGAAAAGGTATGCAGTAGTGCTAGAATTTGTTTTGTTGATGGAAAGAAATTTTTAGAAGGCATGAAGCATGAGCATATGTGTTATGCATTGATTCCTAGAATGGATAAGGAAGATAGTGAGAAGGTGCTAGTAGAAGTTTCTAGATTATTGGATGAGTTTCAGGAGATTATTTCTGATAACATACCCGAGGGTTTACCACCAATGAGGAAGATCAGTCATCAGATTGACTTGATCCTTGGAGCTAGTTTGCCAAATAAAGCAGCTCACAGAATGACTCCTGTAGAGATTGAGGACTTGAATAGACAAGCTCAAGATTTTTTGAGGAAGGGTTTGATTCGAGAGAGTCTGAGCCCATGTGCAGTACCTGCAGTACTAGCACCGAAGAAGGATGGGGAGTGGAGGGATGTACAGACTCCGAGCCATAGCAAATAAGATAACAATCAAGTATAGATTTCCCCGCCAAGGATGGATGACCTCGATGACTGTTTGAGTGGGATAATGCGATTTCACAAAGATTGATCTGAAGAGCCGGATATCACCAGATCCGACGTGAGGGGAGATGAATGGAAGATCTTCAAGACCAAAGAGGGCCTCAGACGAGTGGTTATTCATGCCTTTTGGGCTAAATCAAATGCACGAGCACATTCATGCTCATGAATGAGGTAATCGAAAGAGTTTCTCAAAATCTATTGTCATTGTGTACTTAGGATGATATTTTAATATTCTAGGGAAGTCCCTTAGGTGAGCATTTGATGAATATTCCCGTGAGAGTTCCTTTGAAAAGTTGAGAGAAGAAAAATTGTTGATTAATCTAAAGAAGTGTAGTTTTGTAAAGAAAGAGTTAGTGTACTTGGGGTTTGTTGTCTCGGCAGAAGGTCTGAAGATGGACCCAAAGAAGGTGAAGGCTATTCTAGAATGGCCTACCCCAAGAACTGCTACTGAGGTGAGATATTTCCATGGTTTGGCCAGTTTTTACATAAAGTTCATTAGAAACTTCAGTAGTATTTTTGCACCCTTGATTGAAAAAATGAGAGGGGATAAAAAAGAGTTCAAGTGGAGCACTGGAGCAGCAAAGAGTTTTGATCTATTGAAGAAAAAGTGACGGAAAGCAACCGCTTAGCCCCAGATTTCCAATAAGGTGTTTCGTGTGATTGTGATGCCGCTGGTCAGGGTGGCTAATCGAAAGTTGATGAGCCAAGAAGGTAAGCCCATTTCTTATTTCAGTGAAAAGTTAAATGATGCCAAGAGAAAGTATTCTGTATATGATCAAGAGTTTTATGCAATAGTTCAAGCATTAAAGAAATGGATACATTATCTCAAGGTTAAAGGAATTGTTTGTTTACCGATCATCAAGCATTACAAAGACTGAAAGAAGTCGTGGAAAGTTAAATCAGAGGTATATGAAATGGGTAGAATTTTTGTAGAGTTATACCTTTGTTTTAAAGCATAGGAGTGGCAAGTCAAATAGGGTTGCATATGCCTTAAGTAGGAGGCAAACATTGTTGACAGAGATGTAGATTGAAGTGGTTGGGTTGAATGAACTCAAGACACTGTATCCTGAAGATCTTGATTTTGCAGAGGCTTGGAAAGCTTGCAAAGAGCCTGTTATAGTTGACAAGACGAAGTGGCTGGATTTCATAATGCAGGATGGCATGTTGTTTAAGGGAAGCCAATTGTGTATTCCGAGGAGTTCCATGAGGGAGAACCTGATAAAGGAGAAGCACAGTGGAGGAATGGCAGGACATTTTGGTCGGGATAAAACCATTGCCATTATCAGTGAGCATTATTATTGGCCTCAGTTATCACAAGATGTGAAGAAGTTTGTGCAGAGTTGCAGGGTATGTCAGATGGCTAAAGGAGTGAGCCAGAATACTGGGTTGTATCAGCCCTTACCTATACCAGAGAGGCCATGGGAGGACATAAGCATGGACTTTGTTTTTGGTTTGCCAAGGACACAGAGAGGGAATGATTCAGTATTTGTGGTAGTTGACAGGTTTTCAAAAATGGCACATTTCATCCCATGCCAAAAGACCCATGATGCAGTCCACATTGCTGACTTGTTCTTCAGAGAGGTGGTGAGACTACATGGTCTACCAAAAAGTATAGTCTCAGATCGTGATACCAAGTTCGTGGGATACTTTTGGAGGACCTTGTGGAAAAAGTTGAAGACAGAGTTGAAATTCAGTTCTGCACACCATCCACAAACTGATGGGCAGACTGAGGTTGTGAATAGAAGTGTGGGCAACCTACTGAGATGCTTAGTAGGAGATAAACCTAAGGGATGGGACTTGATCTTACCCCAGGCAAAATTTTCTTACAACAATTCTGTCAATAGAAGTACTGGTAGATCACCATTCCAAATTGTGTATGGAGGTAGTCCCAGGACCGCTCCAGAATTGAGGAAGATGGACAAAGAGAAGAAGACTAGTGATAAAGCCGAAGAATTTGTAGAGCACATCAAGAATATACATGAGAATGTCAGAGAACATATCAACAAGATGAATATGCAGTATAAGGCTAAGGAAGATCAGAAAAGGAGGTATAAGGAGTTTCAGATTGGTGATGAAGTGATGGTCCACTTGAGGAAAGAAAGGTTTCCAGTGGGAACCTATAACAAATTGGAGATGAAGAAGTTTGGTCCCTGTAAAATTGTGAAGAGGCATGAATCAGGGAATGCATATGAGGTAGAGTTGCCAGATGGATTCGACATTTCCCCTGTGTTCAATATTTTAGATTTGACAGAGTATCATGAATGTGGCACAGAGGAAACACCAACAATGGAATAGTTTGGCATTCCAGCACCTACTTCAGAGAAGGAGGAGATTGAAGAAATTCTAGACAGCCGTGTGGGAAGGAGTACCAGAAATAGGCAGTATAAAGAATATCTGGTAAAATGGAAAGGAAGGCCTATGGAAGATTCTTCTTAGTTGTCTAAGGCAGAGGTTGACCGTTTGGGTTTTCCGCAACCATCTGAGACGTGACAGGGTCACTTCTCAAATTACCATGGGTGTCTAATGCAGGAGCATCTAGTGGTGTGAGGGCAATCTTGCATCACCCAAAAGAGATGATTTCCATTTTTGTTCCTATTGTTTCTTTTTGGTGATGTTTTTGCATTTCTGGATAACCTTTTCGTCAAATAAGAGTTTCTAACTTTGAGAACACTTTTTCTACGTTTTCTGCTCAACTGCTATTTTTAGCAGGTTTGAATTTGAAGTCGTGGGAATATAGAAATTTATGGGAAGGTTCAGGATGGAAAAATACACAATCTGGTGAAAGAATTAGGTCAAGATAATTCATGATTAGAAATTTATTCAAGTTCCAGTTTCTGCTTTTTGCCCTGAAAAACCTTCTGAGCTCAGTTTGAGGCACTAAACGATCTCGGATGGGCGTGAAAATTTGTGGAAATGCCAAAGTAGTCCGCTGAAGGCCTAGTTTTTGGAAAATCGTCTTTTCGAGAGATTTTTGAAAAGGTATTATCATTGAAGATCCAACGGTCGGATTAAAAGTTATGGCTGCCGAAAATTGGTGCATATTTTAGAAATGTGCTAATTTTTGACTGCAAATTTAAACTTGAATTTCAAATTGCAATTTTGGTGCCAAACCGCCAAAAATCTTATCTCGAAGGTTGTTTTGGTTCCAAACTGAAATGGGTCTATTTATGGGCTTGTTTCTAATTTTTGAGTAACTTTTTGGGAAAAGAAGTTCTCATGCTGTGAAAGGGGGATCTGTGTAATTTCTGTAATGCTGTAATTTTCTTTGTGAGACTTCTGTAATTTGCATGTAAGAGTTCCATATTTTAATAGAAAATATTATTCTCCATTTTGTGAGTGTATTTCTGTGTCTCGGGTTTGCTCCCTCGTCACACTAAAACATTAGCCTTAGTTGAACAGAAAGGCCTAGGCTAAGTGTTTCTAAAATGTATTAAAGGTACAAACATTAGAGCATGTTCTAAATAAAGAGTGAAATTATACTTTCACATTTAGGGAGTATAATTTTTGGTGCTACATTTAGCCCCCACTTTAGTGGCCATATGAAACTACATGCATGTGCAAGATAAAGAGCTGAAAAGTAAATTACATCATAAATAAGATACCCAAAAGGATTATGTAGAAGATATAAAACATTGGCCAAGAAATACAATGGAGCCCCTAATGTGGCAATCACTCATTTCCTTGTCTATGTTATTGCTCACTTGTTATGCTTTGATAGATTTTTTCCAAGCATCCATAGTTTTTTGGAAAGCACCTATTTTAGGATTTTAGCCATAGCAACAAGGAAGTGAGTAGTTTGATAAAATGGTTTGGTACAAATGTATGGAAAATGCGGAAGCATAGAAAAGGTGCTGAGCTGTTTGAAAAAATACCTCAAAGAAATTAGGTCTCATGGTGATGGACATCACCACGAGACCACATTTCTTTGAGGAATTTTTTCAAAAAAATCATTGGGTTGTATATGCTATTGCTTACTATTATTCATTCATAGATTTCTTCCAAGCATCCATAGCATAGACAAGGTAGTGAACTGCTTGAAAAAAAGTCTCAATAAAATGTGGTCTCATGGAATGTCATGAAAAACAAATGTTGTTGGCAGCTGCTCCTGGTTATTACTTATGCTATGTGAGGTAATTGCATCACTGCTTGTGTTGACTTTCTAAACAACTATATTGTAATTGAAATTTTGTTATCTAGCAACACTAGTTATTAGTTATGCAATGTGAAGTAAAGCCTTGAGTTTGAAAGACATGAATATAAACTACACAAATCTACTAAGTACAATTCATTAGTTAAACTCTTTATTCTATTACCTATGTGAAGGTTTGTATAACTCCACTGGCACTATGAGGGTGTTCCTACGAAACCTCCAATATTAGCCTATTCAACATCCAAAATCAAATATTTGAATACCATTCATATAAAAATACTATTCATATGTAATATTTATAATTGTTTACTAGTTACATACCTTAGCGGTAGATGCAGTGGAGTAATAAATAGGTGGAGGACTGGTGTATCTAGTATCAATACTGTGACTTAGAAATTTAATTATAATCATTAAACTAAATTAGTTAATCTTGCATTTCCGTAGTTGAACTTATAGGGTCGTTCAACCTCGTGATTAACTCTAGAATATGTTTTTGGTTGTTTGCAATTACCCCCATTAAATTTTGTTTAGTACCAAGAGGATGTTGAGGAATTGGGGGAGGAGTCTTTTTGTTGTGGTTGTTGAGCATTTCGCTCATGTGCTTGTTTCAATGGTTGTTGATTATTTTGAGGGTTTTGAGGTTGATTAACATCTCCTACAAATTAAATAAATGAATATAAAAAAAACCTAAATTGCCTATTTAACAACAAATTCACAAAAAGAAAACAAAGCTTACTTATTTTACCTCCCTATTGATGTGGCAACATCCTGATGATGATATTGCAATAATTTGATGAAGAAATTGCAAATTTTTCTCCTTCCAAAAGGTGAGAGCACAAATGTTGGGTTTTCTGGCCACATGCTACAAAAAACAAAGTGGAAATGAAATGAAGTGGTTTTCTTCTTTTTTTCTTTTTCTTAATAAGCTATAATGCACTCACGTTATAATGTGAGCATGTTATAGGATCGATGTGATCGAACCTTAGCGCCAGTCACACCAAACCATAACACGAGCATATTATAACTTGCTTGTGGTATAACACACTCTATCCTTTCAATTTTTTTTAAAATATATTTTTGTCACAATTTGGCCGCCCATATTTTTCCACCTGCATAGATAAATCAAGAATTGCACTTGATTCCTTATCAATTTGAGGATTTAGCAATGTAGGAAAAAAACCACTTGGAGTTATCACATTACCTATTATGGTTGAAAAAGTTACATTACAAACCCCAATCCATGCTATACCTCATGATCTTTCATATAATCTTCTTTTAGGTAGACCATGAATTCATGCAATGAATGAGGTGCCTTCCACTCTTCATCGTAAAATGAAGAATATCTAAGTCGATATTGAGCCTTATAGCGTTTTACAACTTCAAGAAGACAAGTAAGATACTTTAAAAAAATTGACACCAACTACAAATGTGCAACCTGTGCAAGAAAGAGATCAAAAGGATCACATTAAAGAAGTTAAAAAATTATTGGAAGATGATTGGGGTTCCTTATATTTCACACCTACATTCATGGGAGAATACAGGATCGTAACAAAATATTCTAAAAAGTGAAAAGAAAAAGTGGTAATGTAAACATAAAATTCAAAAAAATCCACCTCAACCACTTTATAAGAAAAACCTTGATGAAGTTGATTATGAGTAGTTCCATTGAATCTAAAAGAAATTAAAAAGATTTATGGAAGAGGTTATGAACTTATGAAACAAATTGGTTATACTGGAAAAGGATGTGGTGCTAGAGAACAAGGTATCTGTGTCCCTATAGAGCCTAACATGCAGGAAACGACTAATGTTCTTGGTTATTGTCCCTCAAAAGAAACAAAATAGCCTTCACTCAATGCTAACACTATTACAAAAGATTCTTCTTAGCCAACATTAACATTAGTGCATCCTAAATTGATCGAAACTAGTGTCCTTGCTTAATAATATTGTTGGATCAAGCAATCCTATGACACCAACATGAATATTGTTGGATCAAGCAATCCTATGAATAGTATTCATGTTGTTGTCGGTTTGAATGAGATCACTTGATGTTGATGTTTCTTTGTGGGCTTCCATTTTCTTCTTGTGTTGAGATCTAGTTTGCACCATAAAATAGGGCTCAATTTTTTCAAGAATATAAGAGACAAACCTCTAATTCTTTAGAATGACATATCTTTAGGTACAAAAGAGAAAGTTTTAGGATGATTTGAAGATCAAAGGGTAATAATGAGATATATGAAAGACGGATGTTTGATGGATGATTGGAACTATTGAGAAAATCTTGAAGGGTATGTTAAACTTTAGGACCTTATTTTGATGTTTTCTTTGGTGTTGATTTGATTTGGATTTGGATTTTGATTTTTATGGTGAACTCATAAACTCTAAGAGGTTGGATGTTGTCCTAGAGTAGATTTCATTCATAAGATGCTAATTTTTCTAGGTGTGAGAAGAAGGATTCATCTACACACACCTATCCAAACAAGATGATTTTGATTGGCTTGATTTTCATTTTGGATAATGAACTCTTAAATCCCAAGATATTGGATGTTTATAAAGGGATGAATTTGTTCACGAGATTTTAAAAATTTGACTAAATATTTGGAGAAGGATGCATCTACACACATCTAATCAAACAAGATGATTTTGGATTGGTTTCAAATGATTTGCCCAAAGTTTAACAAGGAGGATTTTTCCAAGATTTTCAAAGAGTTGATGATGAGATGATTTTGGTTTTGATGTTCAAAGATGGATGAAGGTTTGATTTGTATCCTATGTTTACCTAGAAAAGACACTTGCTTACTAGACCTTAGTTTTGAAGAAGATGCTTTTCTCTAAACAAGATGCTCAAACTCTCTAAAAATATTTGGGTTTTGAAAATAATAGAACGAGTACAAAGCGGGATTGTTTCTTGAAGCTTTTCTATAAAAGTTAAAAAGCAGTCTTCATCTAAATTCGTATAGTGTTGAGAGATGATTTTGGTGATCTTTCAAACTAAGAGCTTTTATCCTTGGTTTCTTGATCTTGATCTTGCATGAGATCATTTGGGATACATGTGTGGGATTTAATTTTCTTTAGTCTTTGCTTAATGACTTCATTAAATACCACAAACACTTCTTGATTAGGTTTTGAAACTAGATGTCTAATGTTTTAATTTCTTCTCACCCCACAAAGTGTATTATGTGGAAATTGGGAAATCAAAGCAAGAGTTACCTAATATTTACTTTAGTAGTAACAAATTGAGATAAAATTCAAGTGCCCAGAGACTTCTAAGGATATGAATCCTAAGGGAAAGCAAGGGAATGTGAATTTGTTCAAGGATATTTACTTCTCCTAAAGGGTTTGATAACTCATGTTCATGTTAAATTTTCATTTTCCAATGTTTTTGATCAAGCAATTTTAAGAACAAGTACAACCCTATGGATATTTGAGACAATATTTGTTGAGTCCCCATTTGGACAAGTCCAGCTACACTTAATTTCAGTGGATAGTTAGATGCTTGACCCCACTGGCTCCCCTCCATGGCTCAACACTTCTTTCAAGGTAGCCAAGCATCAGTACCTATGAATCTCCCATGGCATACCTTCCATCTCTACTAAAAGCCGTAAAAGTGTGGGGTGGCTTCAGAATGACCGTTCTTGCACCAACAAGTAGATAGGGATTTTGTCCTTTCCACAGAAGGGTTTTAATTCAGACTTTTTGTTTGCGGAGATTGACCCATATGACAAGATACCATTGTTTCCCTTCTTGTCGGGACCAACGACATGATACTGGCCTTTGTTCCAGTACCCACTTTTATATCCCGGATGGAAATGCACATGCATTTAGTGTGTTATTGGATGGGTCATTCCCTTGGGTGAGTACTTTTCCCCCAAGGCATGCCCTTTAAGATAAACAAAAGTGAGAAAATATATCCGTAGTTCGATCAACCTTCGTTTAGAAACAAAGGGAGAACACACGCAATATGTTCCACTCACAATCACAAGATGTTTTTGTTCACTTTTAAAACCCAAAATGAGCTGTGGAGGCAATCACTTTATCCCAACTTAAGACCACCAAAAATCCTTTCGAATCTTAAGATCGCCCCGAGGTGCAAGAGAAGTGCATACATCTTTTCAATGGTGCTAATTTGAGTAAGCAATCACAAAACAAAGTAGAACTTGTTCATTTTAAAACCACAACGTAAAAGTGAATTCTTTTTATAGCACCAAATTAAATGTGGAATTTTCCTTGTTCAATTGTTAAATCTAAAAAAAAACTCTAGTAAGTTTGTCCTGAAGTTATTTTTAAACCCTTTGTTGCAAAAATTGAAATTTTCTTTCTAGAGCCCAAAAGAAATTTAGTAAGTCCTAAGCATGAGTGATAACAAGTTTTCTTAAGAGAAATTGTGAATTCTCTAAGAGTGTTCAAAAACACTTTGTATTATGAGAAAGTGGTGTCATCATGCCTCTTTTCTCCTTAACTTTGATGAAGTCAACCTACAAGAAAATGAGTTAGATCTACAAAATATAGGTCAGAAAAGCACGTAATAACCCAAATGATCAAAAATGAAAAAGGCACACGTCATGAAAAATTGAATTTCAATTTTTACTTTCCCTCAGTGGTGGAGTCTGCATAGGTTGTGCAGTTTGAACTTTCCAGTGGTGCTATATGATGGCACTTACCAGTCAGTTTTGTGCTGTAGTAGGGATAGAGAGCATGGCTACGTCACCATTTTAGTCAGCGGCGAAGTTTGAAGTTTAAAATTTCCAGCGGGTGGAAATAGAACCAGCGGTGCACTTTGAATATTTGAATCTTGGGTGGGAACAACGAAGCGTCGAAGTTTGGAATTTGTAGCAGTGTTATAGAGCAATGCTAGAGTTCGAGCAGTTTTGTATAGCGACATTGGTCTACTAGTGGTGTAGTTCCTTGTAGAGACACAAAAAATAACATAAAGGCATGGAATTTGATGAAAAAACATGATTAGAACTTCTGATCTTCCCTCCTACTGCCAAATGTGTGAACCAAGACCCTAGTACCTACAAAACACAAAGAACACACACATTAGAAGATTTAAATGCAAGCTATAATCTAAGTTCCCCATGAAATACACTCACGAAGCTTACATTAGGAAATGAGATGAAGAATACAATAAGAAAGCAATAGAAAGAGATTGAATCCTAATTAAACAAGGAAACTCTTGATCCCATGGGGGAATTGGTACCAATTTGATGTGAAAATTGGCCCTTTCCCAACTCCAATGATGCAATGTTGATTGGTGATGAAGAGTGATCCACTTTGTTGATGATTGAAGTGTGCTCCAAGATGAAAATATGCATAACCTAACTAAGACTTGATAAAAATGGATGAGAATTGCTATGGATTTGAGTATAATAACTTTTCCCAAATTGTGGATGATGAAATGAGGAAAGAGACCTCTTATTTATAGAATGGTAAGATGGAGAAATTCCCAAAATGAAACAATGTGGGACTAACTTTCAACCAATGGCCAAGTGCCACTTGTCAAGAGATGGATGGATGAAGGATGTGCACATTTTGATGAATGTGCCCATAAATGCAATTAGGTGATATTTGAAAATGTAAGAGGGAAAATAAATATCTTAAATGCCACTTGGCTCAAGGCAAAAGGAATTATAAGGTGAAGTAAATGTCTTGTTGGAAGGACAAAGTCCACTTGGATTTGAATTCAAATTTGAGAGAATATCCATTATGCCATTTTGAGAGGAAATAGAGATTTAATAAATCAATTAAATCTATTTTCATGTGCAAGTGGCAAAAGCTAGAGGATGGGACTTGTGTTAGGATTAAATTAATCAAAGGTTAATTAATTTAAAGAGAGATTAGATGATGTGAAAAATTTGACTTAGATTTATAGGTTGATTTAATCAAAGATGAGAAGAATGTGATTTTAGACTTAGTTAAATAAATATTTTGTTTTATTTAACAAAAGATGATGGCTGGTTAGCTTAAATTAAACAAGGTTTTGATTTATTTTATTTAATAGATAGACCTCAGAAATTTAATAAAATAAAGTGAATTATTTAATTAAATATGGACATAGGGTTAATTAGATCAGATAGATTGATTTAGTTAACAAGAGAGAAAGACTTAATTAGATAAAATGATTTATTTAATTAAGAGAGTAAAGCTGATTATTTTAATTAAACAAGGGTATTCGATTAAATGGTTAGACTGAGAGATGATTTAGGATGAAATGTTGTTAATAATCAGGATGAAGTATATCGATATATTTTCCATGTCTACAGGCATGTATGAGTCGTCGTAGATGGGACCCATATGCCACCTTTGGTGTATGAGTCCCATTTGTGGACTTTTTAGGGTTTTGAGCGAGAAATTAGGGTTTTCAATTCAAATTTTGTGAATATTAGCATCTGGGATCTAATAAATGGTAAATTAGATGGAATGCATATAGAGCAAAGGTTTCTAGTCATTATTTCATCTAAGAAAAAGATTTAAGAGCAAAAACCTAAGATCTAGAATCATTATTTTTTATCAAGAGAGCATTCAAGAGTTGATTATCAAGCATTTTGGAGCAATTTGAGATTCAAGCATCATGTCAAGGTCTTTATGCATCATGTATGCTTCTGAGCTAACATGTTGATGTAGCATTTGTGATCCAAGTTCAAGCATTCAAATCCATATCAAGTTTCATGATCAAGATACACATTCATTAAATCCAATTCATACAAGTGAAAATCTACACTCCAAGGATTACATAAAGGTTTGGTGAGTTGTTACACTCATTCGTTCATTCATCATTCCTTCATGTTATTTCAATTCATTTTATAGTTTAATTACTCAAATGGGGTTTGATTGAGGTATAACCCCATCCACTAAGAAAACAATATTTTCTCTATCTTTTAATGTGTATTTTGCAGGTTTAGGTGAATGAGACTCATTCGCCCAACTTGGTGATTTAGTCCTTGATATAACCTTCAGACAACATTCAACAATATCAGATCTAGGTTTGGAAGATTTTGAAAGATCCTCAAAAAAACCCAGAGTGGGATTCATATGTCCAACCTAGTGTATTAGTCCTGTTACAGTTTTTGATCACCATTGAACAGACCCTGATCAACTCATAGAAGACTCTAGATCCTTCCAAAAAACCCTAAACTGAGACTAAATCACCCAACTTGGTGTATTAGTCATAGTGCACTTTAAAACAACAATTTTAAGAGTTGCATACCTTGCTTTAACTCCATCATCCTTCCAGGTACCTTTCTATTTTATTCCAATTTGTCAATTTGAATTCATGCTCTCAAGTTTCTAGGGTTTTGTGTATTGGTGTTTGTACTTATCATTTGAAACTTCATTTTAATGGTGAAACCAAATTTAATCACACAAGGAAACCCTTAGTTCCTTCTCTCAATTGAGTCACTTTGTTGAGGGATCTTGGTTTCCTAATGAGCCAAAGGATTAAATAGGTTAAGTTCCATCTCCCAAAAGGTGGAAACACCTATTTCCTTTGTGTTGAGGTCCAAATATATAAACAAAACCAATGAATATAAATAATATCTTAACTTAAATTTGATAAAATTGACAATAATTTATAGATCATGTATCTTGATTATGGATCATAAAGTATGATCCAAGAAACAAATCTAGAAGCTTTTAAATACAAGCATCATACTAATAGAATCTTATTAAATATGAAAAATTAAATTAAAAAAATAATATAAAGCAATAATGAAATTATTAAGTTTAAAATATTAAAATAAAAATAAAAAAATCATTTGTTAAATAAAAACTAAAATAGCTCTCTAGTTATATCAAAGTAAGTTTTGTCTAAAATAAAATAACTTCAAGTAAAAATTGAAATAAAAGAATAAATAAACATTTGAAGATGATCTAATTTTTTAAATATATATTTAGGTTCAACATTTTTTTTAAATCCAAGGGGTACCACAATACAAGTGCATCACTTAAATTTGAGCCTCAAAGTCAAACCTAAGACAGCAGGAAGCAAACCCGAGACTCAAGCCAACAGGGAGCAAACTCGAGACTCAAGCCAGGTACGCTTGGGTGCAGGCTATTAAGGTTCAACATTATCTTTAAAAATATTTATAATTATTGTATTGAAATACACAAATACTATTTACTTTTGACTTGACTTAATTGAATAGAGGTCAAACCTTTATACATGACAAACATCAAGAATAAGGTCGTACATATTGAAGTACACTATATTCTTTCAATTTGATTTAACTTAATAGAGTTCAAAAGTTAATGCATGAGAGTATAAGAGAATTTTAGGAGTACAAACATTACAATGAAATACACTATATTCTTTATATTTTGTTATTGAATAGATCTAACAAATTAATAAATGAAAGCAAGAGAGAGGAGTTTAACTATACATATTGTACAATTATTGTGTTAAAGTACACTATATTCTTTAAATTTGATATAACTGAATAGACCTAAAAAGTTAGTACATGAGATTATAAAAGAGGTTTAACTATAAAATTCTCAATACAATAATAATTGACTACATATCATTCAAAGAAAATATTGTAAAAAAAATGTTAATGTTGATACACTAGACCTAGGAGTAATTTTAGGAGTACAAATGTTACATTGAAGTACATTATATTCTTTAGATTTTGTTATTTAATAGAGCTAACAAATTAAAAAATGAAAGCAGGAGAGAGGAGTTTAATTGTATAGTATTGTACAATTATTGTGTTAAAGTACACTATATTCCTTAAATTTGATCTAACTGAATAGACCTAAAAAGTTAGTACATGAATTATAAAGAACTTTAACTATAAAACTCTCAATACAATAATAATTGACTACATAAAATTCAAATAAAATATTGTAAAGAAATAAATATTAATGTTGATACACTAGACCTAGTTGATAGGATCATTATATTATAGTAGTCTTGTCTAATTTAAATTAATATGAACAGTAAAGTATTAACATAATAAATATTAAATACATAATATTTTGTGAGAAAAAATAATTAGATAAACTATAACCATATCTAAACAATATATTGATATATATATATATACTCATTATATCAAAATATATTATATTTTTAGACTTAAATTAATATTTTAAATTTTAATATAAACATTTTAAAACAAAATTATAATATATCAAAGAATTCATAATAAATTTTATTTTCTAATCTATTGAAAACTTATTTATTATATATTTAAAGCTTAAAAAATATAACTCCTTCCCATGTAACCCACTTCTAATCTCAAATAACTTCATCTTGAAGAGTGGAAATTAAAAAAATTGCCTTCCCAAAATACATGGGTGTGTAAAAATAGCTAAATGTTGGGAACTATGCATATGAAGATAGGTGGTTAGTCATTGTGACAAAGGACTCTTAAATTAAAAAATCTACCTTCCCAAAATACATGGGCATGTAAAAATAACTAAATGTTGGGAACTATGCATATGATAGGTGGTTAGTCATGTGATAGAGGAGTACCAAGAACTTTTTTTGATGATTGCAATGCTTATGGAAACCTTTCAAAATCCTTTTACTCTATTTTAAAAAAATTCATATAATATATTCTATAAATTTTAATTGATATAGTTTAATTAGTTTAAAAATAGTTTTCAAATAAAATTATTATAAAACTTGTTCTAATTAATTAAAAATAAATATTTTAAATGAAGTTAATCTTTAAAATTTGAATTTCTATTAGAGTCATAAGTTATTTATTATTATTTTATTTATCATCAAATATATCCATAACTTAATTGATCAAAATTTGTCAAATTTTGAGAGATAAGTACGGAAGAGTTTAGGAGTACACAATCCGTTAAATTTTATTTAAATGAATAGAACTCACCAGTGTTTAGTAGTAGGCTATGGTATTGAAGTACAATTTATTCTTTAGATTTGATTTAATAGAATATAGTTTAAAGCTTAGGGCATGAGAATATAAGGTAAATTAGAAATACACACATTACATTGAAGTACATTATATTCTTAAATTTAATTAAATAGAATGCAAAAATTAATACATGAAAACATTTAACATACAATAATAAAAGGAAAAATTATTATATTCAATTTACTTAAAATGTATTTATATATTCAAAAATTATAAATATTTAAAATAATTTACTATCGCATTCAAATTAAAAACACTATATAATATATTTTAACAACTAAATCCTAAATTTATTAACTAAAATACATTAGCAAAAAGACCTAATCTTAACATAAGCTCTTCCCGTAAAGCCCACTTCTAGTCACGAAGACACATGGTAGTTTGAGAAAGGACGTTCCCAATACAAATGCTTGCGTAGCAATAGCTTATCATGGGACACTGAATGCTCGGAACTATGGACGAAGATAGGTGCTTAGTCATGCTAACAGTGATCTCTACAGATTGTCCAACCCCAAATTCTCAAGAGAAACTCAAATTTTGTTTGAAAACAATGAAGGGCTCAAAAAAATTGACACAGAACAATGGAAGGTTCCAAAATTTCCATACTGCCGAAGTTCAGGGAATAGCCCGAAATTTCTATTTAATCACAGGGTTTTGCTGGAGGCACCTCACAGAGAGATGATGGCTTCCCTGAGAGAATCTGACAATTCCAGATTCATCCATGGTAGTAAGAGAATGAGAATCAGTGAAGAAAAAGGAGGGGACATTTTTCAAACAAATTCAAGTACGAGTAAGGAGCCTTGTCCCGACCTGCTCGCACTTACAATTGGGCCATGGAGAGGGGATTGCAAGAAGAAAGTAATGGATGCAGGAAAGAAAGGTGAATCTGGATCAGGCGGAGATCATAGCAATTGGCTTAGGCTTTCAGTTGGCTCATCCATGGAGGATGAACCAAGAAAGTATATATATGACGCGGATGAGGCCAGGGATGCAGATAAGAAAGGTAAAAGCACAAACAAAGAAGTGATGGATACAGAGAAGAAAGATGCTACTGGATCAAGTGAAACTGGGCCATGGAGAGAGGATGGGTCAAAGAAAGATATTTATGGCAAGGGTAAAGTGATGGATGCAGAGGAAAAAGGTGATGCTGGATCAAGTGGACTTTATACCGATTGCATCACAAATAGAAGTTGCTCATCCATAGAGGATGGCTCAACAAAATATATATATGGCACGGATGACCTATGCAGAGAGGATGACTCAATCAAAGAAATGTGGCTGGTGACGGATCTTTATGATGAAACCAGTGGGTTTTGTAAAGGGTTTACACTCTTTGACATCAGTAGAAGGTTTAGTTTCAGGAATACATTTGATAATGAGTGGAGATGCAGAGACTTGCAATGGTTTCTCAGAGCTGGAGATGGAGGCCTCTTGGTTTACAGTAGTAAGATAAATGGGACCGTTCGAGTGATCAACCCGCTAACTATGCAATTCCACTGTCTTGAAGATGCAAAGGTGACAGGAAAAAGCAGGATTTCATTTTACATGAAAAAATATCCTGATGATGTGGCTGTGCACCTCATGTTTGATTCAAAGGAAAACACGTATCAGGTAACTGTTGTAATTGGAAATATTTATCTTGTCAGGAGAAACGAACTTTTTGTTTTGATTTATAGATCTGCAGGGCAGAGATGGGAAATTAGACGCGTTCACTTGGCAGAAAAGGTGAAAGGGGGCTTGTCAATTAGTGGTTTTCCAAGAATTTTTGTACAGAATCTAAAGATCTACTGCTTTTCTAAAGATGGAGCAGGTGCGGGTACGTATGATCTGAATGCAGATATCAATAGCAAGTTTCGTTATATTTTGGGGATGCAAGGTATAATGCACCGGCCCTTGGGAATTGTTATGTACAAGGGCAGAATAATAATGGTTTGCCAAAGTAAAGCAACGGATCTCCCACCACATACACATGCTTTGGTATTTTATGAGTTTGATGAGCTTCGCTTGTGCTGGAGATCTAAGCATGAAGCAGTCGTATTGCGCCATTCTTTGCCTCCTAGTGTCATTTGTTGTGGAGGGGATTTTATTTGGGTAATTGACGAAAATGACGGTCAAGGCAGTAATATAATTTGTATAGATATAGATGCTGGGGAGCTGAAAGTATTCGCAGATGTTTCTAAATTTATCTCCAATGTGAGAAATTGTATGCTCATGAGATGCCGTAGCCAATGCCCTTAGATTTTCTGATATCCGGCGTTCTATCCATGGGTGTCTATAGTATCTTACTCTATTTGTTTTCTGAGCCAATGAAATCTGTGTGCTGCTCCATCAATAAAGGCTTTAAGAGTCTATGATTCAAATATAGTTTATATTATAAATTATTTTTGAATGGCTGTACAAGCGAGGTTTGCAATATAATTTATCAATTTCTGCTTAATACATTTCTTTATGTTTTGTTCATATTTTTTCAACATAAAGATATATCATTTTGTTATTTTATATGTAAAGAAGAGTAATATCAGTGTGGAACTAATTAGATAGGAAAAAGGTGAAAGAAATATTTTTTACGTACCTGTTAAAAAACAATGGTAATTATTTGAGATTGAAGTGATTAATTTGATTTTGTCAAAATGATAAAAGAAGAAATGAAAAATGAATAAATTAAGAGTAAATATATATTTTCAAATTTGTGATCTTTATTAAAATTACTCTATAAAACTGCTCACAAAATAATATATTTAGAACTATCTATATTAAAAAAATAATTTATATTAGAAATTATTTAAAAATAGTTGGATAAATCGAGTTTGTAATATAATTTTTCAACATTTTTATAATATATTTCTTTATCCTTTGTTCGTGTTATTACAAGACAAATATATGTCATTTTAATATTTTATCAGTATTAGGGAAGGATAAATGAAGTGAAGAAGTTTAATTGTTTGCATTATATATATAATTGGTATAGATATTTTCTTAAAAATGATAATATATTTAAAATATATTGAGACATCTCATTTTGAGATGTTTATATGGAATTTATAATTTTAAGTTATCTTTCTTGATTAAAAATTTATGGTATCTTTCAATATAATTAAATAAATCATAGAAACAATGTAATTTTTTTTTAAGTTAAATAAAATAAAATTATTTACTTTAACTTTGAATTCAAGAGTTATTTATTTTCTTTTAAAGTATCATTTTTATATGTATTTATAATATTTACATTAAATTTTAATCCATTTTTAGTGAACTAAGTATATTTTTGTGAGATTTGGTATTATGTTCTAGTATTTAAATTCATTTTAATGAAACCATTTCATATCCTCTCACATTTAAGAACCCTCTCTCATCCTAGAGCATTAAAAATGCAATCAGTAGATTTTTTTAGATTTGTACAAAATTTATAAACCCCCAAATCCCATATTCAACATCATAAACCTATGAGCTTAAATTTTAAATAAGTTCCATCATAAAACGCTAAATTCTGTAAACCCTTAACCCTAAACCATGAACTATAAATCCTAAAAACTGAACTCTAAATTACCCTATTTAATATAATTCAAGTAAACTATATATTTTAAACCCTATTTACTATACATAAACTATATATTGTAAACCTTATTTACTATACATTTGATAAACCATAAATTATAAAATATTTACCTTAAACCATAGATTATATACCATAAATACTAGAAACTCCAAACTCCAAACTATAAGCTATATGCTGAATCCCAAATCTTAAACCAGAAACTATAAAAGTAAAACCAAATGAATTTTGGTATAGCTTTGCTAGATTGTAATTGTATTTTTCTTATTTTGAAATAATAATTCATATATTTATAATAGAACATAGGAATAAATAAAAGTGTAGGACGACTCATTTAAATTTAATTTTCTTGATTATTGGATTACCAAGTCTCATTTTTGAATTCACATCCCCAAAATTAGAAACTAACAAAAATAGAAAACCAAAATTGATCAAAAAAATACCTAAACTATGACACTAGAACCATTGTCTAGTAATTTGGCAAATATTTAGGTTTTATTTGTGTTGTTTTCTTAATTAGGACTCATTTAGAAATGATAATTTTTTGGGCTTAATTTGGTGAAATATGATCAAGAAGGAACTTTTCAAGATAGCACTAACACATAGGCCTAAGTTAAACAGAAAGGCCAAGGCTGAGTGTTTCCAAAATGTACTAAAGGTACAAACATTAGAGCATTTTCTAAATAAAGAGTGATTTTTTTTAGGATTATTTGACTACCAAGTATCATTTTTCAATTCACATCCCCAAAATTAGAAACTAACATAAATAAAAAATCAAAATTGATCAAAAAAATACCTAAACTATGACACTAGAACTAGTGTCTAGTAATTTTGCAAATATTTAGGTTTCATTTGTGTTGTTTTCTTAATTAGGACTCATTTAGAAAAAGATAATTTTTTGGGCTTAATTTGGTGAAATATGATTGAGAAGGAACATTTCAAGATAGCACTATGATGCAGGAGCATCCAGTGATGTGAGGCAATCTTGCATCACCCAAAAAAGATGATTTCCATTTTTGTTCTGCTGTTTTTTATGATGTTTTTGCATTTTGATGCCAATCCTTTTTCATAAATAAGAGTTTTCCAACTTTCATCAGCTTTTTCTTCATTTAACCGCCATTTTGAAGGTATTTGAATTCGATAAGTCGTAAATATAGAAATTTATGAAGGTCGGTGATGGAAAATACTACCGGTGAAAGAATCGTCAAGATCATCAATGATTTGAAAGTTATTCAAGTTCCAAATGATTTTCGTCTCTCTCAAAAACTCCGAAATTAGCTTCGAGGCACTAAACGCATCTCTCAATGGGCTAAAATTCCAGGGAAAGGCCGCTAGTCTCTGACGCATATTCTAATTTGTATGAATCATCTTTCAAGAGCTTCCGGAAAAGGTAATTATCATCAATGACCCACAGTCTGATTAAAGTTATGGTCAGTTTGCTGGCATATTTTTAGAAATAAAGAATTTTCGATCGCAGATTAAACTGAATTCCAATTACTCTGGCACCAAACCACCAAAATCTATCTCAAGGTTGTTTTGGTTCCAAACTGAAATGGGTCTATTTATGGGCTTGTTTTTGATTTTTGAGTAACTTTTTGGGAAAAGAAGTTCGCATGCTGTGAAATGGGGATTTGGGTAATTTCTGTAATGCTGTAATTTTCTTTCCGAGACTTCTGTAATTTTCATGTAAGAGCTCCATATTTTAATAGAAAATATTATTCTCCATTTTGTGAGTGTATTTCTATGTCTCGGGTTTTCTCCCTTGTCAGGTGGTATCAGAGCAGGTTTTCTTGAGCATGTGAATAGATCGCCGATCGTGAGGCAGTTTACACCAGGACCGTGGTTGTGGGTTCGAGGTATTCAAGATGCCTCCGAGAGTAATGCCTGGTAGGCGTGTTGGTGCCAGAGGTGGCAGAGGTGGCAGAAATGCTGGAGGAAGAGATCCATTGGCGGCCGAGGGTTTCATAGCCCTCCAAAGATAAATTGATGCATTGCAAGAACAAATGAGAAGAGGGTCAGACCTGGGAAGAAGAGGAGAAAGCTAGGATGAAGAAGAGGTGGATGATATAGATGCATAAGAGGAAGAAGAAGCTATTGATCAAGATCAAATGAGGCTGATTAGGGCCATTTCGAAGATCGGAAAAAGACCCAGAATAGAAGTTCCCAGTTATTCTGGAAGTCCAAACTTGGAAGAGTTGATCGATTGGATCAACGAGCTAGAAGAATACTTTGAGTATGAAGAAGTAGAGGACCTAGATTGAGTTAAGTTTGCAAAAAAGAAGTTGAAGGGCCATGCCAATATTTGGTGGAAAGAGGTCCAGTTGGAGAGAAATCGAAGAGGAAAAGGAAAGATCAACAATTGGGATCGCGTGGTGGAGAAACTGAAGAAACAATTCATACCAGTGGACTATGAGTTAGATCTGCTGAAGAAATTGCAAGGACTGAAGCAAGGAAGTAGATCTGTGAATGAATACACCAAATATTTTTACAAGATGATCATCAGAACAGGCCATGCAGAGGCCAACAAGAAGGTGGTCTGCTATCTTAATGGTTAATGACCGGCATTCAAGAGCTTTCAAGCCCCACGTAATGACCACCATTGAGGACGAATACCATTTCTTTGAAAGTTTAGGAGAAGCTAAACAAAAGATTTGACAGCGAGCAAAAAGGCCGAGGTCAAAATGGAAGGGGTAGTGGAAGATCCTTTGGGAGCCAAAATGAGGATGAAAGGAAAAATGAAGATGTGGGTACTAATCGAAGCCAGAGGAATGATAACTTCTATCACCCACGTGATCAAAAAAGTGGTGATCAAAGAGGTAGAGGACGAGGAAGATCTAGGCCAGGACCTGGAAGAGGTGGTTTTAGTGGAACTTGTTTCCATTGTGGCGAAGAAGGGCATCAAGCCTATGAATGTCCACAACACCAAGGAAGGATAGACAGAAGGCCAGAAGGTCATGGAAGGGTTGCACATGCAGATGAGGAAGCTCAATCTGAGCATTCTGATGATGCTTAAAGGGGAGAAGCCCTAGTGGTTAGAAGAGCCCTGGTGACTGAAGAGAAGGAGCCAAAACAGAGGAATAATCTATTCCGCACAAGGTGCAAGTGTGAAGACAAATGTTGTGAGGTCATTATCGACAGTGGGAGCAATGATAATCTAGTGTCAAAAGAGATGGTTACGAAGTTGAAGCTGAAAAGGGAAAGTCATCCACATCCATATTGGATCGCCTGGTTGTAGAAAGACCACAAAGTTCTGGTCAATGAGTAGTGCATGGTGAAGTTCAAGATCGGAAGCTATCATGATGATGTACTCTATGATATCATCCCCATGGATGCATGTCACATGTTGTTGGGGAGGCCATGGCAGTTCGATAGGTGTGCTGTACATGATGGCCATGCAAACACTTATTCTCTGATGAAGGATGGAATCCGCCATAAGTTGAAAC
>VDFB02160807.1:0-27206 GCA_007258455.2 Sequoia sempervirens | reverse complement strand
CTACTTTAAAGCAATTTCTCACAGTAATGGTGTAGCAATCGCTTTAAAGTGGGGGCATACATCAATGACATATTTCAACAAAATTTGATGGCGTGATTTTCCTTTTTTCTTATGACGAGTCCTCTTCTTGGTGGTGTCATTTGGTTTTATGTTGTCCAAGAGTGTACAATCTACCATCATGGCATGATGCAAATGAGGCATCCCATGAGTGATGATCTGACACCTTGACTTGTCCTCTCTTAGAGAAATTAGGTACAATTCTCCCTAAGTAGAAGACCTTTACATGAACAAAGAAAAATCCCCTTTAACAAAATTTTACATTACAAAAGCATTACATTGTGGTCCCTTATCAAATTTGTTAGCAGGATAACTTTGGTATGGTATGAGAGGCTAATATGATTCTCTCATTTTCCACTTCATTGGGACAACTCACCTAGTGGAAAGAGTGAGGTTCCAATACCCCAGAGTGAGCAGCATATGTTATGGAAAAATAGCCTAGATGTGTTCCACACCACATTGGACCATCGAAGCTTGATCCTTTTTCTTGGAAAAACAACCCTGTTCCACATCGTGTTGGGACATTTGTGCTTGATCCTTAATTTTTCTCTATTTCTCTTGGCCTTTAGCAGGGTATGATCATGTATCTTTGTTATTTATGCATACTTAACCATCTTGAATGTCTACTTTAGTGTGAATTTGACATGCGGTCATCCTCTCACTAAAGCGGGGAGAAAATGTAGTGTCAAAAAAAGTAAGTCTTTTTCACACTTAATTTAGATAATTGACATAAATTTGAATTAATTGCATCTTGGAATAGCATTGTAATGTGTTATACACATTCACATCATTCTAGGTTCCTTATTTAATTAAAATGTACCTTAAATTTCCCTTTGCAAGAGTGTTGTAAAGTGTTGTAACACACTTTCACACTTTTCTAAGGTTTATTTAATGAATTAAGCCTAATGGGCCCCTTTTAATGAAATGTACCTAATGGGTACCCTATTTAGGTGTTGTAAACTGTTGTAACACACTTTCACATTTTTCTAGGGCCCCCTTAGTTAATTATGGTTAATTGGAGTTAATTAACCCCTTTAATTCAAATTTAAACCTTATTTATGACACTCCCCGAAGATATATCTTGACACCCATAATTCAAATTGCATAACATTTAATTGGGAAAATTGAGGTCTTGGAAAATGGTACCGGGACCCATTCACCCTATGTGGGGAATGGGTCCTCCCTTAATAGGACCCCCTTTCTTTACTAATTCTACATGGGTTTTTGACCCTCTTTTCAACCCCTGAGGTTAGGTCCTAGAAACGTGAGCCAGGACCTAGGGCGAATGGTTCTTCCCTTAATGAGGACCCCCTTTTTGAATTTCATTGTGGTGGGAATTTAATAATGTTTATTTCTATATTTGGTGTCGGCCTTAATTTCTTGAATTTCGGGGTTAGTCTCCTAATTTAGTATAAATAAGGGGTTAATTCACATTGTTTCTCCTATCAATTCATTCTAAGTCTCCAAGCATTCAATTTTAAAAGAATTAGAGCATTACACAAGCATTTTCAAAGGCATTTCAAGGTAGATTTTCAAGGTTTATTGTAGAAATTCAAGATCCTATCATCATGTCAAGGGTTTAATGCATTAATACATGTTGAGCTAAGAAAGTGAGTGTAGCATTGAAGATCTACTTGAAAGAATTGTTTCATATCATATTCAAGGATCAAGATCTACATTCTTCATGGCCACTACATGTTATATTGCAGATTTGTATTACAAGACAATATCCAAGGTGTCTACATTGTATCATTTCATGTTCCATGCTTCAATTTCATTGTCTCATCATTTGGTTTAATTACCTACAAGGGGTTTGACTTAGGAAAAAACCTATTCACTAACAATCAACAAATTGTTCTTCCCTTGAATGTGTGTTTATAGATTTACAGGTTAAGATCAAGTGGAGAGCAATTTTAAAGCAAAATTGTCAAAGTTGTCAAGTTACAAAGTTGACCTTTAAAGTACAAGAATAAAGAATTGAAGCTACAAAATTAAGTATAGTTTTTTGTGAGCTAACAATTGGGAATCTAAGAGTGTAGACATCAAGGAAAATAACCCAGATCTCAATTTCAGTAGCCCTAACAGGGACTCATTTGCCACTAAAGGAAAATAAGTCCTTTGTGCCCTAAAAATAGGATTATTGTAGCAAGGTACACACCTCTTTGATCTCTAAAAATTATGGAGGGCATGGTGGGCTTCAAAGGTTTTAAAAGACACAAATCACTTATTTTGATAAATCAGCAAATCACTCACAAATTCACTTCAATGAAACATGGTTTTACAAGGCTAAAAGAATAAAAAATTGGAAATAAGACCCAAATCACTCATTTAACCCTTAATACACCTTAGAAATCATAATATTGAGTGGATTAAACCAACCAAACTCCCTTAGAACACTGGTTTCACCATTTCCCAAACACTCATACCCAAGAGGCTTATTTGCTTGTAGGAATCCAAAAGGAATAATTGGGTGTAACTTTTAAACCAGTTTGAATCTCCCAAAACTAAACCTAGTTTCAAATACCCTTTTTTCTTTCCTTTAACATATCCAATAGGTGACTAGGTTTTTTTTGAAAAGTAACCTCAAAAAATTGACTGTCATGTTGTCCTAAAGGCTTAATTCAACTAGTTTGCATGAGGGTTTATTGGATCCTGATACTTTTGACCTTTGAAAAAATTACCAAGGGAAAAGACACATCAAATATGGTCCATGAATTCTTATTAAACCATTTTCCATCATCCACCATTAATCTTTCTTCAAACTCTAACCTTTAGGTATCACTTTTGCACAAAATAATGAGTTTTCTCACCTAGGGCATCACCATATTAACTCAAAAATTTATTCTTGACTCCTGCCACTTGGGGAAAAAAAATATCATGTCTATACAGACCTTGACACCCAATTTTATGAATTTTTACCAATAAAAATTAAAGTTATGTATTTTTCTTAGCCATTGTTAACCCTACTCAGGGTTTAGACCTGCTTACATTAAAATGGGCATAACTTATTCAAAACTTACTAAGAATTGATGAAACTTGAAGAAAATGAAATTATAATCCAAGGGATTTCATCTATAATCAGTATCAAGACAAAATCATGGCATATAGGCCCATACCATGCAAAGAAACAGATAAAAATGTTCAAAAAATGTAGGAAAAATGAAGATGTTTCATTGCTTTTTGTCTCAAACTTCAACAACCCCATTTTAAATTATGCACAAGGACTTTTTATGCCTTTTAAAATATATTAAAACTATTTCTAACCACCCAAACAACTTCTATAGGACCTTGACTCTTCACATTCCCATTTTGCACTTTTCTTGCATTTTTGCAACTTTTGCATATTGACAACTTTTACAAGATTTTGTAAAATTTGCAAGAATAACTCCAAATGACTCTAATTTTATCAAAAATGGTCTATTATGACCTTATTAAACCAAAAATGACTCAATCACACCAAAAATCAACCTAAGACCAAACTTAAGACCTTATTTACAAAACTTGCCATGGTGCTCCTGCACCATACACCCAGACTGGAAAAGAACTCAAGTCCCTTGAGTATCATGCTGGAACACAAAATTATGCTTGAACACTTCATTACTATGGTCTCCAAAATGATTTTCATCTGTTAGTCCTTTTCATTGGATTAGATATTACAAATTTGCATCATTACTTGCACTATTGAACTTGTTGCCACCTAGATTTTGTTCCATCTTCCCGAACTAACCCGTTGTATGCTCTCTTACCTTTCCATCATCTGAAACTGATGTAGAACCTATCTTCATACCTAAAAACACACCTTTACCAACTGTACCATGAACTATCTGCTTCATTTTAAACTTAGGTTTAACCTTCCTTGCAATTTTAACAAGAAATATGAGGATTCCTTCCTTATCCTTGTTCCCTTGAAATGTAACTATGATCTATTCACCTTTGTTTTTAACCTTTCCCATATGATATTTTTCCCCTATCTATGTTGTTTTCTCAAGCTTACCAACCTCTGATATGGAAAATTTTGAATGACTACTATCCTCCTTTAAAAATATTGAAGAAAACACCATATCAACATACCTTTTATACAAACTTTGAATTCCAAGAATCAATTCATCCTTGAACTTCTCTAGATCTATTTTTTACATCATCTCATTACCTTTTCCATCCAAAAATCAATCATTCTTCAAACTTACTATCTTCACATCTCCCTTTTTAAGGGTGCCTACAAAATCCATGCATTCTTCTTCTTCTACCATCATCACCTCAGCTTTCTTGGTTTGTTCACCATCTTCCTTCATCAACAAAGGTTCCTTCACATCTGGTTTTCTTGTCTCTTCTTGTCTTCTCCACTGAATAATCTTTCTAATAGGCCATGCAACCTTTCTCTTAACTGATAAGTGCCAACTTGACACTTTCCTTGCTAATTGCTCCAACTCAACCTTCCATTTTTCTACCATCTTTTCTCTCATCTCTTTTAGTTGTTCCATAGCTTGCCTCAACTCTTTTATCTCTTGGTCAATTTCCATTTGTTTTTCCTTCTTCATCTCTTTTTTTCCTCTTTTCTACAACACACACAAACACACAACCTTCCTTTTCAAAATTATTTTAGCTTTGATACCTATTGATGCATAGCATGGTGGGCTTCAAAGGTTTTAAAAGACACAAATCACTAATTTTGATAAATCACCAAATCACTCACAAATTCACTTCAATGAAACATGGTTTTACAAGGCTAAAAGACACCAAAATTGGAACTAAAACCCAAATAACTCATTTAAACCTTAATATATCTTAGACATCATAATATTGACTGGATTAAACCAACCAAACTCCCTTAGAACACTAGTTTCACCATTTTCCAAACATTCATACCCAAGAGGCTTATTTGCTCGTAGGAATCCAAAAGGAAAAATTGGGTGTAACTTTTAAACTAGTTTGAATATATGAAAAATAAACCTAGTTTAAACTACCCTTTTTTCTTTCCTTTAACATATCTAATAGGTGACTAGGGTTGTTTTGAAAAGTAACCTCAAAAAATTGATTGTCCTGCTGTCCTAAAGGCTTAATTCAACTAGTTTGCATGAGGGTTTATTAGATCCCGATACTTATGACCTCCAAAATCTTTACCAAGGGACAAGAAACATAAAATATAGTATGTAAATTCTTATTAAACCATTTTCCATCATCCACCATTGATCTTTCTTCAAACTCTAACCTTTAGGTATCACTTTTGCACAAAACAATGAGTTTTCTCACCCAGGGCATCACCATATTAAGTCAAAAATTTATTCCTAACTCCTTCCACTTGGGGAACAAAAAGTTTGTTTCTATACAGACCTTGAAACCTATTTTTATGAATTTTTACCAATAAAAATTAAAGTTATGCATTTTTCTTAGCCATTGTTAACCCTACTCAGGGTTCAGACCTGCTTTCAGTAAAATGGCAATAACTTATTCAAAAATTAATAAAAATTGATGAGACTTGAAGAAAATGAAATTATAATCTGATATATTTCATATCGAATTGGTATTAGGACAAAATAAGGTTGTACATGCTTGTACCATGCAAAGAAAGAGAGAAAAACATTTAGAAAATGTAGGAAAAATGAAGATATTTTATTGCTTTTTGTCTCAAAGTTCAACAACCCCATTTTCAATGATGCGCAAGGAATTTTTATGACTTTTAAAATATATTACAACTATTTCTAACCACCCAACCAACTTCTATACGACCTTGACTCTTCACATTCCCATTTTGCACTTTTCTTGCATTTTTGCAACTTTTGTTTATGGACAACTTTTACAAGATTTTGCAATATTTGCAAGAATAACCCCAAATGACTCTAAGTTTATAAAAAATGGTCTATTATGACCTTATTAAACTAAAAATTACTCAATCACATGAAAAATCAACCTAAGACCAAACTTAAGACCTTATTTACAAAACTTGCCATGGTATCCCTACACCAAAAAACTTCCCTCATAGTTGCTATAACAATTAGGTATCATTTTTTATTATTATTTGCATATTTTGGCTCTCATAATTGCATGTGTTTTGTGTGGGAAAAATAAGTGGTTCATCATCTTGTTGATTCATTTTGGTGAGCACTATTTTCCACCTAAACATTTGGTTACTAGATTTTATGCCTCCTTAGGGAGATGATATTCCCACCACCTCACATACTTGCCAAAATTCATCCTCAAGCTGATCCCCTTGATTGACCACCCAAATCGCCACTTTATTCCCTTGTTTCTTAATGTAATTGAAGGTGATACTATACATTTTTTCACAATTTTTTTCCTCTAAAATAATAGTGTGCAATATCCACAAGCTATCAAAATGTCTCCTCATACAATTAATACTGATTCTTCAATCCCCTTTACTTTTAGGTTTTCCCAATTCCTAGTCCATGTTATTTAGAGGCCCCATAAAGGAATAACATTCTGCCATATTATTTATGTTCTAATAAAAATCAAATAATCCAAGTAGAATTGGTTGTCCTTTGTCATCTCTAAAATGAAAACCTCTCTTTAATGGCCTTACATTGTTTCAAGAAACCCCATTGAAGTTCAATTTGATCTATCCTAGCTTACATGGGAACCACTAAACCTTTCTCAATATGACCAATTATTGTGTCTTTCCACCATTTTTCCACCATTTTATATTCATATAGGCTATTATCCAATGCATCTCCTCATCTTGTTTGACAATATTGTCCTTGTAAAAAAATCCTATCTTTTTCCTTTCTAGCCACAAGTTTAAAATTGCTACAACTAGGAACCAATCACAAATACTTAAAAATGCCAATGATTCAATCTTTAACAACTAGATTTTGATGAAATTCACATTTTTCTCTTAGTATGGCCCCTCCCATCCATATTTCAAAAAATAATTAGCTCTAGATATTTTGAGTAAAAGGGTTGTGAAAGAAAATGTGATCATTAGTTTCCTCTACAACTCCATATAGATATCACATTGAGGTTCCCTCTCTTCCTATCCTCATCAAGATATCCTAGGTAAGATCCCTTCTCTTGATCTCTATCAATAGGAATTAATTTTCCTTAGTTATATCCCCCATTCTTAAATATTTTCTACTGAAGAAAGTCTCCTTATCTCCTCATTTTAAACATAGGAACTTGTAATCTTCTTTGACCCCAACATTGTTAAACTTAAATTTTCTTCTATCTCAAATCAGACTATCCTCCATTTTTCTTGATAAGATGGTCCATATTATTATAAGTTTCTCAACCTATTTTCATATTTTACAAGCTTCAAGAGGTGGAGAGTAATTCTTATCCAAGTCTTATTTTCACCATTCCTTAGAGTATAATCCCCCAAAATTCTCACACTACCTCCTTGAAATGGGATGGAAGGGGTTTAATATATTATACTTGTATAAGGGTTTACTTTTTCATTCATTATTGTTACCAAAGACTTACCTAATTTCCCTTTCTATTCTCCATTCTATATCCTTCATCATCCATTACTTGCATATTCACAAAAAGATCCAGACTCTCAAACCCATGGGAAATAAGCTCCTAGAAAACATTGATATCTCCAATTGATGTATTTACATTGCAAGAAATGAATCTAGAGCCTATCCTTCTCCAAGTGCATAAACTAAATATGCTTCACCCCAAGAGCTTGATTTATCAATTTGTAGTCTATAAAGCTCAAGCCCCCTCCTTCATATTAACACATGCCTTCATCCAACCAAAAATATTAAACTTTATTTTATCAACAAACCCATGTCAAATTAGTTTACTATGTAGATTAGAAAGAAAATTTTCCACCTTACCTAGAATTTAAAAAAATTACATGACATAAATAGGGACAACAAAGAGTGAAGAATTAATTAAAGTGATTCTACCTAGTAGGGAGAGTCATTTCTCCTTGAAAGAAGTTCAAAGAAGGAAGCTTATGCTAAATTATATCCACTAATGATTCTATTCCAATTTAATTTTTTTTTTTTTTTTTTCAAGTAGTGACATCTCTAGATACAAGCCTAGAAGTTGGACTCAACCTAAAATCCAAGAATATATTAAATATATAGGGCATCCTCACACTAATCCTTGATGAAGAAATTTTTGGATTTATTTGGATTTATCTTTCTCCTTGGAAAAAAATCAAAAATTATCTATCATTTTATTAAATTCCCTTGCCTCCATTGTATAAACCTCACTAAATAGAATATTATCATCCATAAACTAAAGATGAACTTGATATTATTCAATTTTTACATAACTTGCAAGCCTTTGATATTTTTGGACACCAATTCAAACTTCAAAAATATATGTAATACTTTATCATTAATAAGGAATATAAAGGGGAGAGGGGATTCCTTTCTATAGTCCCCTTTTGATATAAAATAAGTTCATAGAGGTGGCATTTATCAAAATTAACAAGGAGGTGCTTATAATGCAACTATACAGCCATTCACAACAATCCTTGTTAAAAGTAAACCTTCACAAAGTCAAATAAAGAAAATCCCATGAAACCCTATTATAATCCCTTTTTAGGTTCCAATATTAGTAGCATTCCATTCTTTCTATTAGTATTAATTGAGTTAATGAATGCATGAATATTAATTATCTCATCTAAATTCTTCCTCATCTTTAGAAATCATCCTTTCTCCTATAAGATGCATATATTCAAAATATTCTCAAAATTCATCCTTCAAGATGGGGCAAGGAAAGTAGAGTTCCAAACTTTTAGCAGTGCCTTTATATTCCTACATTCTTTTACTACCCCACACACATGTGAAATGATGATATATCAATTTTTTTAAGAATATAGCTTGGAATCCACCTAGGCTCAAAGATTCAATGGATCTTAAGGAGAAGGTCATAATATTTATTTGTTCCATAAAAAATGGACCCATAAGTAACTCATTATATTATAAAGATAAGATCATTGGAATATTCCTTAATAGACAACCTCTAGTACCATTATTAACCTTCTCAACATCTACCAACAATGTAAAATAATTTGAAACTCCTCCCCTAATTAAATCCACTTCCTTTAACTTCTCACCAATATGGAGGTTATTTTTTTAATTGTGTTAATATGCCTTTTTATATTGTTTAATAGGTGAATTTATTTTGTGTTGTAGCCCCCCTCTTTCAACCACTTAACCAATTAATTTTTAGAGCCAAAAAATACCTTCCATTTTGAGTAATGCATTCAAATAATTTAGCAAAGAAAGCTCATTTTTCCTTCTATCCTTCATGAAACAATCCTTAGAAATTTATTCTTAAATTCCACCCAAGGATTACAACCCTTATGTGTTCACGCTAAATATATCTTCAATCATATTCCTATCCTAGGATTTTACCTCCTTTACCTAGCTCAACTTATTTAGGAGGATGAACCTTTTACATTCTTTAAAATCTTAATTCAAAAATTGTTTAGATGGGTTTCAAAATTTAGGTTCCCAAACCACATGAATTCCATTTTAAAAGACCACCCTTTCATCTAGCATCCATACCAATCTCCAAAGTAATGGGCTAGTGGTCCAGCCCCACAAAGTGTAAGACACTTGAGATGAATATATATGGATCTAGAACTCAATCTAGACTGATCAAATCTTTTGGTAATTCTCCCCTCCCATCCATCCTATTGTTCAAGGTAAACCAACCATATTTTGATCTTAAATCCTAAAGGAATTTATCTAAGCACCATGCATTAAAATCCACTAACCTCCAAGATAATTTGTGAATTCCACTTTCCTTTTCTCATAGGCTCAAGGTAGTGTTGAAATATACCTTGTCTTCCCAC
This sequence comes from Sequoia sempervirens, assembly GCA_007258455.2. Classification (NCBI taxonomy): domain Eukaryota; kingdom Viridiplantae; phylum Streptophyta; class Pinopsida; order Cupressales; family Cupressaceae; genus Sequoia; species Sequoia sempervirens. Next base: position 17,377 of record VDFB02160807.1, on the reverse strand, counting down.
TCAATATTTTCAAAGTGGAAGTGGAAATCCCTCTATTATTCCCATAACCTACCTTTCTCAAAATCACTATTAAGCCAGTAAATATTTGAAAAAATGAACTTGGACCGAGTCTCATTACCTTAAAAATGAGCATGAGTCACATTATAAGTTGCTAGCAATAGCCTAACTATCAATATCCTATTATCACACAATATATCAAACCCTCCTACCATACCTCCCTACATACTAAAAGGATCTCACTCTCCCTCCATAGGGTCCTTAACCACTTACTCAACTTATACATGTTGCTTTTAGTTTCTTGAAGTAGAATAATATATAGACCTTGATCCTCCATGATATTTTTCACCAAATGGTGATTTTTTGGGGAATTAATCCCTAAAATAATCCATGATATGAGCTTTGGATTATAAATATAAATTTTCTCACCTAAATTATGATAAAACTTTATAATTTAAACTAGAGTACTCTTCTCCAAGTCTTACATTGCTACCACCTTTGTCTTGTTGACGTCTATTTTTTAGCCACCTCCTTTCAAAGTCCCCCATATCTATTGTTGTCACCCTAGAAGCAACCTTTTTTTCTTGACATGTTACCTCTTCCCCTTCCTATTAGTCACACTCCAATATTTCATGCCTACTAAGTCCTTGAATGTGTCCTTAACTAATTAATATTCACTTCTCCCATCTTAAAAAAGGCTATCCACCATTTCCTTCACCCTTGATTTACTTTAGAAATCCTCCTCCTTCTTTACAACTATATCCCCTTGCTATGTCTCTTTGTTGGAGAGAATATCCTTCACACAATATTCCATTCTAATCACCATCCTATCCTCCTCTATTTTCTCTCTTGTTTCCTACACCATTTTCACTTAAGGATGTAACAATATCCTAATTTTAATTCTTTTCCCACCATGATTTCTTAAATCACTTAGGATGGATCATCACCTCCCTAATTCTCACTTCCTAGTAGCATGTTCTATCTTCGAATAATTGAAACAATGAATGGGAAAACATTTAATGTCTAGTTTCTATATCCATGATGCAATTAAATAAATGTGGTTGATCACATGGTGGATGGGATTACTAATATCCATTACTATATTCATCAATGCATATGTAGCCAATTCCTTATTATTTATGGTAGTGGAGCTATAGGAGTATTCCCCTAGAGTGTTTATAATGAATTTGAATACCTCTTCTAACTAGATCTCATTCATAATCTTGTACATTAATTCATAATGAAGCTTTCTTCATCAATTAATTGTAAGGTTAAATCTAAGATTCCAAGCATGCAAATACAACCCTATGTTTCTCATAAACTATTGTCCTCACTTTATTTCCTTTCCTCTATCTTCCTCAATTTGGAAAAAAATTATAGGAAACTTAATGCTAGGAGGTTGATGGATAGATAAGGGTTGTTTGATCAAAGATAACTAATCCAATTCTTAGTATAGGCTAAAGTAGGTTAGATACTGTAGACGTCTAAATTCGGACACTTAATTTATCCAAATTTATCCCCTTTAATTAACATCCTTAAGTTCTTCTAATCCCTAAGGTATCTAGTTAAATAATTAAATACCTTCCTCTTTCATCAAATGAATTAAATAAATATCACATTTATTTAATTCCTTTCATGTCACATCCTCCATCTTTTTTTTATCTAATCTTAATCCATCATCTAATCTCATCATTAGGATGTGCACATGCCTAATCCTTGATTAGGAGGTGTCACATCCTCCAACTTTTGCAAGTTGGCCTCTAATCTCTCTTAGCCACCTAACCATCCTCTAATACTTCACTAACTAGCCTAATCAACCTCTCAAGGAATTTTTAATTCTTTTTATCCTCCCAAGGAATATTAAATTCCTTTTCTCTTCCCCATGTCCTTTATGACATGTGTCCTTGGTCAACCTTATTAAATGCTTTTCTTTTTTGACAAGGCATCTCCCTTCCCCATGTGAATTTTTAATTCATTTTTAATCCCCCAATGCATTTAAGGAATTCTAAATTCCTTCCCTCTTCCCCATGAGAATATTTGAGGAATTTTTAATTCCCCACTTGTCCTCTCTCCCACATGGGGACAAGTACCTCCTTTATGAGGAGATCTTGTCCAATCCCAAGGTACTTTGTACCCCCCTCCATGTCATGTACCTGTCCTTCCACCTCATGTCCACTTCACCTTTTAGGGCTTCATCACATGCCACATGTCAAGATGTGAGGGCTTGTGAGTTCTCAACTCACCTTAGCCCTACATCTTGATATTTGGTGGGTCAATCTTGACCCTTCATTTCCCCTAGGAACTCTCAAAAATCCTATAAATACCCCCTCTTTTCTCCCATTTTGAGGAGATCATTTGTGCTAGCCAAACTCTTGCAGTTTTGTTTCTCAACCAACACTTAGTTATTTTCATGTTTCCAAGCATCATTTGCATCTCACATCTCACATCTTGTGCCATCCAAGGAGCATACACATCAAAGATCGAAGGGCCAACCAAAGGATCGACTCAACGCAAGGTATAAGGTTCCATTTCGTTGCTTTTACTTTGCATTGTTTCCAACTTAGGCTAATCTTGAGGTGTAGGTTGTTTTAGTTGTTTATTTGCACTCTTTGGTTTGTTGCTTGATTTCTAACACTCACATTCGACCTATCACATATACAAATAAAATTCATGATAATTTATTTCTCCTTAATATGCCCACAATCAAATTTAGGAGATTATGTAAGATATGAATGGTAGGAATCTCTAAATTTATGTCTAGATTTACATTGAAAATCAAAATTATACATACCTATTTTGTTTCACTACCTTTATCCACCTTTTCTACCTCTTTCATAATCCTACCCAATTCTTGACTATTCTATGTATTGAGCATAGGCTAATCCCTACCAAATTATACCTTTAAAGTCTCACCACCTTCTCTATGAAGTTTTCATTTTTCTTACCTTTTAAGCCCTTTTACTTTTCATTATCTTCTCTACTCCCTTTGCATGCCATCTATATGGACTTAGATAAATTTATTTTCAACAAATTTGGATAAAGTTATAACACATATAGATGAGGATGTCTATTTTTAAAATAAATATATTTTTAGACTTTAAACCTATTTTTTAGTTTATTTATTAATTTTTAAACATAAATTTGAAATTTGAAATAAATTGTATTTCTACTTTTTAATTAATTTTTATTTTGATTTCTTTTAAAATTATATGTAACCAATCTAGACAACATTCTCTGCATATTAAAAAATCTTATGTTACAATAAAAATAGGTCAAATAATGTGGTTGTTCATGAGGGATTTAAAATTTATACCTTAATCATACTAAATAATTTATAGAATAGTATATATTTGATAGAAAAAATATTAAGAATATTTAAAGAAAAATTCAACATCATCTGCATCTATTCATACAATATTTTGATTAAATTATTTTTTAAATTATTTTTAGTTGTCATACACATGCATGTTTTCCCCTCTAACATAGTCTTTTTAAAGGTCACTTTTGTACATCCTTTATCTAATCAACTTTTATCATATATGTATTAAGATAAATAAAATTTAAAAAATAGAAACAAAATATTCCATTTCATATTCACATACCATGTTAATAGTCTATCTAAAAGTGTTTCAAATTTTTACCATAAATACAACAAACAATTTAAAATTATGAAAAAAAAATCTTATTGTCCATTTTCTACTACCATTACCTTATACTCACCCAAAAATAATGTGTAGATGGATCCAATCTACAAGGCCTAATAAGGTATCCATGTACACAAGAATCTCTTACAAATGGAGAAAATGAGAAAAAAATGTAGGAAGAAAACCCCTATCCAAAAGAGAGAAAATAAGAAAAAGGATGAAAGGAATGGATGAGGTCTCAATATGACATCCTAGGAGTAACTTCCTTCACCAATGTATAAAATATTTTATCTAAATTATGGGAGGGATAAAAATAAATGTGAGGAAAATTCCCACCATAACAAAGAAGAAGACAAACCATGAAGCCCCCCCTCAATGTAGAATCTCCTAAATTAATGGTAGATCGTTGATAATGAATGCTGAAGATGATCCAAAATTATTGAAAAAATGTCTTCCCTTAGGAAGAAAAAAATCCATAGGTACATGCAAAAGAGATTATTTTTTATATGAATATAAGACAAGAAAATTTAGTATATCTCTAAAAGTTTCTCAATTCTCACTATGTTGATGCCAATTATGTCATAATAATATTAGAAACTCCAAGCCCAATGAATGAAGAAGGTGAAAATATAGAGCCATGGGGTAATTGATGAAGAAAAATATCCAAAGATAATAGTGATAAGATAATAGCTATGATGGAGTTATCATCAAAGAAGAGATAAATTCCCTCAAGCGTGTTTTCCAAATCTATAAGGGACTCACAAAATAAGCTTAATATACTTTCAAGTACTCATTCTAAGAAACTAAATCTAAAATATTGATATGAAGATCCTTAAATGTTGATAAATTAGAATCCATGATAGCAACAATATAATCCATGTTAGCAACACTAAAATATGTAGATCCCATCTACAAGGCATAATGAGGTATCCATGTACACAAGAATATCTTACAAATGGAGAAATTGAAAAAAATTGTAGGAAGTGTTGGAATTATGTGCCTCAATCTCACAGGCTGAAACTTCTAAATAAGCATGGTCGCAGAGACTAGTGGGCTGTCTGGCCGACTAGCTATTCTAAATCCGTTTGAAATATCCTTGTCGCTGAGAAAGAGCTGATGTCTTGCTGAATGAAGTATATCGCTATAACAGGGAGCATTCGGCATGACCCCTTACCGAGTGGAGAACTCTGGATGAGAGTGTTTATCTTATCGGGCTGACTCAAGGGTGTTGGGGAGATGTCACAGCGATGTGTTGATGTCTCACCGACAGGGATAGATATGATGTCTTCGGAGTAACATAGAGATCTCAGAGTGAAGTCCTAGCGAGAGTTACAAGTCTCGCCGACGGTGTGGAGTCTTTGGGGTAGCTCGTGAATCTTGGAGTGAAGTCCTAGCGAGAGTTACAAGTCTCATAGACAGTGTGGAGTCTTCGAGGTAGCTCGTGGATCTCGGAGTGAAGTCTTAGTAACTTGCGAATGTCTAGGCGATGGCTTAGGAGTTCGGTATGACTTGTGATCTTTGGTGTAAGGTCTGAGCGACTATGCCTTGGTCTGGCCAACGGCTGTGAAGTGTGCTTGAGGTGACTATGGAGTGTTCGCTATGATATCTTGGCGACTATTGGGAGTCTTGGTGAACAGGTGGGTTCAGTGTGTATCTTCGCTGTGACATTTTGGAACTTGTTGTGAGGTCTTGCCGACATTTGGTTGTCTTGCCAATGGGAGTGTTGATGTCATTGTGACTTGGTGAACTCGTTGTGACCTCTTGGTGATAGCGATGACTCTTGCCGATAGCATTGGTCAATGCAGTTGGAAATAAAAGGTTGGCTTGCAGATACATAATGACTGTGAATGTTTGTTTATAAACTATAGACTACTAGTATTTTACACCAATGTGGGATATTTGGACTCAGTCGCATTGGGGAGACACGATGAGTGTCTCACCAACATGCAAATGATGGTTGAACATCTCTAACCGATTGGAAGACTATCCTATGTGGTTGTCTTGGACCAATTAGAGAAGGAAGTTTCAAGAACCGTCTGCTGTGAGTCTAAGTGATCATTTCTGCATGGAAGACAAATGAGGAATCTTCTATTCGGAGGAAATGGAAATGTCTAAGTTGGGAAATGAATGATAGTTGTGCTGCGCTAGTGACTGCTAGTTGACAGGAAAAATCAAACCGTTTTCTCAGAGGCCGACTGATGATGAATGTATGTATACACGTGTGCATTGGACATTCTAAACGCTGAGAGAGTTAGGGAGAGCGAGCAGGGTGAAGGCCAAGAGGCTGGCCGAAAGGCTGAGGCCATGAGGCTGGAACAAAAAAGCAAGTGGTAGGGTTATGCAAATGAGATATCTTCTGATCATGATGTGGTTAATCTCACTTGGTGATCTGCACCGTATATTGTGTGAGAATATTGCAACAGTGTGAAGATCATGTGGTTTGAGAGGTCAGTCATGGAAATTTAAAGGAGAGAGTTTGCTTCTAGTTGTTTCCAAAATGAACAAGATGTAATCTCTGAAAGGGCCATGAGCTTGAATTGTATTGTAATATTTTGTTGCTAAATAATACAATGGCTCGATCTTTGGAGAGTGGGGTTTTTTATCCGAAAGGATTTTCCCCACATAAATCTTTGTTCTGTTTTCTGTCTCATCTTTCATGTTTGCTATTAATGTATGTTGTTGAATTTACATGTGCTTCTCTCAGAAGGTTTAATGTGGGAAATAAAATGTGTTTGTTTCCGCTTTAGGACATAGTTGTACATGTCTTTGAGGTAATCTAATCGAAATGAAAGTCACCGAAGGCACTACAGTTCTTGGATGTTACTCCGAGATGCCCCTATTTCCCTTACAAGTGGTATCAAAGCCTTCTTCTGGTTGCTGGTTCTGGGTATTTCTCTTGTGAAGATTTCTTAGCTTGTCAGGTTGGTGGAAATCTGGAGGAATGGATTGATGTATTGATCCTTTGATGAGTAGTGTTAGAGTAAAGGTTTTAATTTAATCATGTTGATTAAATTACCTTTATTCCTCTCTTAAGATTTCACTTTAGTTTGCATTTTGTGACATTTAATAATTATATTAATTATTAAATGTCTACCTATTAGGGTTTCTTTTAGGGTTGCACAATATCCTTTTATAAGGATTCATCATTGTAATTTATCTCTCTCGGATTAATACATTTTCAGCTTTCAGAGCACCCTTGCTTTTTTGTCTTGAATGTCTTCTTTCTGTGACAGGTTATTTGCATGTAGGTGATCTTTGGGGTTGGTGAGGTTGGCTTTCACAACTTCTACATGGTATCATAACTCCAGACCTACTACTTCCTGTTCGTCTTCTAAAGAATTTGGAGCTATGAGGGTTAGATCTGGCTTTCAAGTTTTTTGGTTGTTTTTTTAAGGATCTGGGTAACTCCATTTTTTGGGTGCATTTTAGGCCCAAACGGACCTCACGGTTGGATTCAGAGAAGCCAAAAACCCATATTTTCATATATGGCATGACCTATTTGGGCATAGTTTATCTGGGAGGCAAATTTTTTTGCCCATGGGCCGTACGGCCCCCAAGCACAATTTCCGAGGTCAAAAATCTCATAAAAATTAAAAAAACAAAGTTTTTTTGTTTTTTTGGTGTGCTGCCAGTTCAAAGGCTAGCGCCGCCGCCGCTTAGCCAAGCGGCCACCAGCAGAGGCGGCGGCCACTAGCTTTTGCCGTCGGGCCACCACCTTCGCCGGTTGGCCGCCCTGCTGCCGCCGCAGCCAGGCTTCCACCAACGCGCCACTAGCCCCCCACCTCTGCGCCACCTCCGTGCCACCAGCCGCCCGTGTGCTGCCATCTTCAGCCCCCTGGTCGTTGAGAGGACCAGGGGCCGATTTTTTTTAGCCCCTGAGGGCCAGAAGGGTCAAATTGGACCTTTTGGAGTTGTTTTACGAAATCGGGTATAAAATGTTCAATTTTTCTCTGTTTTCCAAATGGAAATAGGCGTTGGAAAGCTGATTCCAGCGCCAATCTGATGGTGCAGGTGTAATTTTCAGTTTTTTCCGTTTTGATGCATTTTTTCTCAGTCAAAGTCAGAAAAATATTTTTGCACTCCCGGAGCCATATCTTTTGCATACAGACTCCATTTTTCACAAACAAATAGGGGTTGGAAAGGTGTTTCTGTGCAAATTTCAGATCTGTAATTTATTTTTCCAGAATCTGCACTAGGTACATTTTATTCAGTATTTTGTGTTTTCACACATCTGTCAATTACTTGGACGTTTCAGCACTTGGAAATGATCTGTTTGCATGGGATGGCTTTATTTGATCTGATTTATCATAATTGAGGTCAGTTAGTCTCATTTTTTTAATTTGAAGAGTTATCATGGGTTTTTCTACTCACCCTTCAGTTATTTTTCTAGAACGAGGTAATTATGAGTCATGGGTAAAGGGTATACTTACACATTGTAGCTGGCTTAATATTTTGCCTTATTTGTATGATCTCATACCTACACTAGCAATTTCAGAGGGAAAACTAGCTTGAGATATCATTAGAAATCACATAGTAGGAGTTATTTTGTCTAGTGTTGATTTTGACACTGTGTGGGCTATATTGGGCATTGATTGTCCTCACTCACTTTGGACACGTCTTTGGGAGATCTATGGAGACCCCAGTCTTTCTCCATTCCTAAAGGATCCTGCTTTAGATTGTCTTATACCCATTGGTTGGAGAGAGAACACACCCTTTGATCATGATACTTTAAAGGAACTTCAGTATTTAGACACCCTTACATATTCCGATGAATCAGAGGATTGTCTCACAGTTCCTACTCTTCAGACTGAGATTATACATGTATCAACATCATCTCCTGTTGTTCTTGATCAGTTTGATATTGCCTCTTCTTTGGCTCCTATTGATTCAGCTAAGCAGGACATCATACATCTTTCAGACATGGCTACTTGGGATTCTTATCTTGCAGGCATTTCGTCTTTGTTTGTAGAGTCCTATATTGCAGATTTGGAGGATTACTTTGAGGATTTTCAGCTCCTCTTTGTTGACAGCCATATTCTAGCTGTTAGCCCATCATCATCTGTGCATTCAGAGGTTGTAGTTTTTGAGTCTTCCGTTCAGTTTGGATTTGACATCTTTTGTTTCAGTTCAGACAGAGAGATTCTTCAGCATCCTTTTATGGCACACATATTGAGACAGATTGATTCTTCTCTCTTCACAAGGTTTCTTCATCTTCATCCTTTGGATCCATTTCTTCCCAAGGGGAGGAATATTATATGCCACTTCAGGATCTCTTTCTAGATTCTACCTCAGGCATCCATATGTGCGACAGGAGTTTCTTCATTGTGGGGGGGCCTTCTAGTCTCTTTCTTTTTCTCCTATGGAGACCATTGTACATGTACTTATATGATATAAGTTGTCTATAGGGGGTCTTATGTTATCCACCTCCTATTCTTCTATTATTAGTGCATTTATTTCTTTCATCTCTTTTTGGAGTAGAGTTTTTCCCATGAGGTTTTCTCTATTTCTCCACTTTACAGAGATTTGGTTGTAATTGGGTACCTGATCAGGCCTTGTTGCCGGGACCCAAGTTTACTTTCTTGCATTGTAGTTACCTTTTTCTTTCTTGCACATGTTTGTAACTGCACTTTTTGATCTTAAGGGGGGGTGTTAGAGTAAAGGTTTTAATTTAATCATGTTGATTAGATTACCTTTATTCCTCTCTTAAGATTTCACTTTAGTTTGCATTTTGTGACATTTAATAATTATATTAATTATTAAATTTCTACCTATTAGGGTTGCACAATATCCTTTTATAAGGATTCATCATTGTAATTTATCTCTCTCAGATGAATACATTTTTCAGCTTTCAGAGCACCCTTGCTTGTTTGTCTCCATCTCTTCTTTCTGTGACAGGTTATTTGCATGCAGGTGATCTTCGGGGTCTGTGAAGTTGGCTTTCTCAACTACTACAAGTAGAAGTCTTGTGGTATTCTGAGACAACACGTAGCTTGAAGGATGGTGGAGATGGAGTAAAGGGAGTTGGTCATGTTGTTTTGTTGTGACCCATGTCCCCTGGCTGGTAGAGGTATAACCTTGAAGTATGAGGTGGATGTTCTTTGCTCTGTGGCTATGTAGTAGTAAAGCTTTCATATGGTGTCTGTGTGACAGGCTCCTGGGTGATATGAAGAAGCCTAGATTATTTCTTAGTCATGGAAGAGAGTGTTTACGCTAGGTGGAGGTCCTGGTGTTGGAAGGCACTATTTCCTGTTAACCTCAAATTCTTGAAGGCTATGGAGTTAATCATTAGATGATTTGCAAGCTTCTGAAATGGCCTTTCTCTCTTTCTCGGATGCATGTACATGGTGGTGGTTTAAAGTTGGCCTGAAAGGGGCCTGGATTCTCTTGAATTGTTGTTTTCTTTCTAAGGATGATTTGTACTTGCATGGCTCTATGGTTTTGCAGGTTTTACACGGTTAAGTAAAACTTGTGATCATGTGGAGTTGTTGTTAAGCTATTGTCTAGACACTGACTTTTTGGGGTGTTGCTAGATGAGATAGTTGCAGGTCTGCATGCATGCTTGGTGCATGGTTTTGAGGAGGTATGATTCTTTCTCTGTATGGGAGTGTTGGTAAGTGTTTTGTCACTCAACATTATTGTGGTAATGATTGTGGGGTCCTTGATTATGGTGCTTGTAGTGGACATGATTGGACAATCAAATCTAGCATGATTTGATGTCTGAGTCATGTTGTCTACATGGTTATTCTCTTTGATATCTTAGTGTTGCAGTTTTCAATGTGATAACGGGTTTGCATGTTCGATGTTTGTGATCTACGAGTTATGCGGTTGGCGGATTAGCTACCCATTGGCTATAGTGAGATTATGTGGATGTGGATTGTCTTTATCCATGAGGTTGATTCATTGGTGGTGCAGATTTGTTAGCTGGCCTTGTCTATGGTCACTTGTGCATTGGTGTGATTGTTGAGAGATGAGAGGATGGATATTCTTGAGTACCTGAATAGTCAGTTATGGGAACCTGAAACAGTTGGTCATGATGCTTGGAATGCTCAGGTGTCACGTTTCAGTGGGAGCTCTAGCAGTGACTGTGGATTCATCACATGGTGGTGAATGGACTTCTATAGTGTTTCAGAAGGGTTCTTATGTTTTTTTCTTTTGCATGGACATTATTTGAAGATGTGCAACATCTTGGAACCATGGAGGGTGCTTGGAGTCTTTGGTTGAGGTGTTGGTGGTGCTTGACAGGTGATGTTGTTTTGAGTTTATTTGCTTTATGTCATGGTATACTCTTGTTTGTGCACTGGAGTTTTGGCATTGTGCATTGTACTTGAGACAATGGTGGAGTCACTTGAAGCATGGTATCTCCTATGGGGATGTGTAGATCATGGTGTCATGATAAGTTCCTGATTTAGATGATTGGAGCTTTGACAGTGATCTGGTAATTATTTGTGTATTGGGCACTTTTGATTACTTGCTTGATACTTCATGATAGTGCAGTAATGCAGCTGAAGTTTAGCATGAGATGATCAGTTGCTAGTACTCATGGATACATGAAGAATAAGGTGAGGTTGTTTTTCTCTTATGAGAGATGTGTTGCTGCTTGTTACTCTTGTTAAAGTTTATTAGCAGAAAGTCCGAGAAGCCTACACCTAGGTTGAATGTGAGTTCAATAAGAGACTTATGATGAGATTGCTCTTGGATTAGTCATGATGACTTGTATATCCTGAAGGAGTATTCTTGTTCCCACTCTTGGTCTACTCGGCAGTTTATTTGAGAGGTATTTGGCCCATTATATTTTTCAGATGTGTTTTATGTTCACTTTCATGATATGGATCTTGAAGTGTTGTTTTTGATGATTTTGGAGGTTCATAGTGGAAGTTGTACAATTTTTTTTTTCTCCTTGAGCTTTTATGTTATTTACTAATGAGAATTGGTAGGAGATGCTATATTGGCTGATTTCCTAAAATGGGGAATGTAGTAGTTTGATCTTCTTTGAGAAGCTTACGCCCATGTTGTTACATGTTGCTTTGATCTTGGTGATTGAATGATTGGATGTTGTTAAGGCTTTTCTTTTGGGATGAGAAGGAGATCATTCTTTACACAGCTGGCTATTAGAAGTGTATGTAAGGGGTTGTTCTATAGGAATATGATGTGCATAGTTTCTCTCTTTGGTCTGGGTTGTTTTCCTGGATGTTCGGTTTCACATTACATTGGTTTGAGGTCTGGTTGGAGCTATAGTGGTCACTGGCTTGTGATCATGTGTTTTCATTCATGTTCATGGGTTATGACATGGAGGTTCTTATTCCTTTTTTCTTTGTTGCATGTGGAGAACTTGGGAGAACTGTGAAGACTTGTGGTGAAAGAAATGTTTCTTGTAGATGTTTGATTTGCAGGTTGTGCATATCATTGTGGATGTGTCCTCGGTACTACATGATTACATTTCTATATGTTGTAATTGGTAGACTTGTGATGCCTTTGATCTTTTAGATTTGGTATTACCTGTTCAGTGGGAGTTCATGTTGTGTTTTGTATTCTTCGATTGGTTGGCACTTGGAGCTTGCATTTGTTGGTGATGGATTGTTTCTGGAGTGGCATAAGTTTACTAATGTGGATACCTTTTAGGTATGTGAGATTGGATGGAATAGCACAAGCTATGGGTGCTATTTAGTCGCGTGGGTTTATCAGTTGGATGGAAATAGTCCGTCTGATTATTGTTCTAGCTGGTGTTTTTTATCTTGTTTTTGGATGATAACTTCATTTTTGTGTTATGTTTAAGGCTTTGAAGTTGAAATTACTTATGTATAGAGTTTGAGCACAGTGGAGTGGTAGCAGTATCTCATTGTTGGTATCACTAAGATCTTTTGCTTGTGTCCATTGGACTGGTGCTTATTCACCTTGGCTTGTGTTCTTTCTTCCATATGTGGCATGTTGGAAGATGATAGGAACTATTGTTGCCTAAAGGGTGGATATCTAAGGATGTTGGTACAGAGGTCTTGATGGAGCATGAGAGCATGTTTGAGGTCTATGTGGTTTCCTGTAAGGTTGTGATCCGTTGATTTTTGGTTGCTTTGTTGGATAGGGTCTGAATTGGTGAAGCTAGTGTGGTCTTTGTCTCTGAGTGCTTTGGAGGTTCCTGTGTGATCTTCGTCAAGTGGGAGATTGTTGGAATTATGTGCCTAAATCTCACAGGCTGAAACTTCTGAATAAGCATGGTCATGGAGACTAGTGGGCTATCTGGCCGACTAGCTATTCTAAATCTGTTTGAAATATCCTTGTCGCTGAGATAGAGCTGATGTCTTCCTGAATGAAGTCTATTGCTATAACATGGAGCATTCGGCATGACCCCTTATCAAGTGGAGAACTTTGGCCGAGTGTGTTTATCTTATCGGGCTGACTCAAGGGTGTCGGGGAGATGTCACAGCGATGTGTTGATGTCTCACTGACAGGGATATATATGATGTCTTCGGAGTAACATAGAGATCTCGGAGTGAAGTCCTAGTTAGAGTTACAAGTCTCACCGACGGTGTGGAGTCTTCGGGGTAGCTCATGGATCTCGGAGTGAAGTCCTAGTGAGAGTTACAAGTCTCGCCAATGGTGTGGAGTCTTTGGGGTAGCTCGTGGATCTTGGAGTGAAGTCTTAGTGACTTGCGAATGTATGGGCGATGGCTTAGGAGTTCAGTATGACTTGTGATCTTCAGTGTAAGGTCTGAGCAACTATGCCTTGGTCTGTCTGACGGGTGTGAAGTGTGCTCGGGGTGACTGTGGAGTGTTCGCTATGATATCTTGGCGACTATTGGGAGTCTTGGCGAACAGGTGGGTTCAGTGTGCATCTTCGTTGTGACCTTTTGGAACTTGTTGTGAGGTCTTGCCAACATTTGTTTGTCTTGCCGATGGGAGTGTTGATGTCGTTGTGACTTGGTGAACTCGTTGTGACCTCTTGGTGATAGCGATGACTCTTGCCGATAGCGTTGGTCAATGTGGTTGGAAATAAAAGGTTGGCTCACGGATACATAATGACTATGAACATTTTTTTATAAACTATAGACTACTAGTATTCTGCACCAATGTGGGATATTTGGACTCAGTCGCATCAGGGAGACATGATGAGTGTCTCACTGACATGCGAATGATGGTTGAATGTCTCTGACCGATTGGAAGACTGTCCTACATGGCTGTCTTGGACCAATCAGAGAAGGAAGTTTCAAGAATCGTTTGCTGTGAGTCTAAGTGACCATTTCTGCATGGAAGATGAATGAGGAATCTTCTAGTCGGAGGAAATGGAAATGTCTAAGTTGGGAAACGAATGACAGTTGTGCTAAGCTGGTGACTGCTAGTTGACAGGAAAAATCAAACCATTTTCTTAGAGGCCGAATGATGATGAATGTATGTATACACGTATGCATTGGACATTCTGAACACTCAGAGAGTTAGAGAGAGCAAGCAGGGTGAAGGCCAAGAGGCTGGCTGAAAGGCTGAGGCCATGAGGCTGGAACAAAAAAGCAAGTGGTAGGGTTATGCAAATGAGATCTCTTATGATCATGATGTGGTTAATCTCACTTGGTGATCTACACCGTATATTGTGTGAGAATATTGCAACAATGTGAAGATCTTGTGGTTTGAGAGGTCAGTCATGGAAATTTAAAGGAGAGAGTTTGCTACCAGTTGTTTCCAGAATGAACAAGATGTAATCTCTGAAAAGGAAATGATCCTGAATTATATTGTAATATTTTGTTGCTGAATAATACAATGGCTCGATCTTTGGAGAGGGGTTTTTTATCGGAAAGGATTTTCCCCACGTAAATCTTTGTGTTCTGTTTTCTGTCTCATCTTTCATGCTTGTTGTTAATGTATGCTATTGAATTTACATGTGCTTCTCTCAGAAGGCTTAATGTGGGAAATAAACTGTGTTTGTTTCCACTTTAGGACATAGTTGTACGTGTCTTTGAGGCAATCTAATTGAAATGAAAGTCACCAAAGGCACTACAGTTCTTGGATGTTATTCTGAGATGCCCCTATTTCCCTTACAGGAAGAAAACCCTTATCCAAAAGAGAGAAAATAAGAAAAAGGGTGAAAGGAAGGGATCAGGTCTCAATATGACATGGACTAGGAGTAACTTCCTTCACCAATATATAAAATATTTTATCCAAATTATGGGAGGGATAAAAATAAATGTGAGGAAAATCCCCTCCATAAGAAAGAAGAAGAGAGACCATCAAGCCACCCTTCAAGGTAGAATCTCCTAAATTAATGGTAGATTCTTGATAATGAATGTTGAAGATGATCCAAAATTATTGGAAAACATGTGTTCCCTTAGGAAGAAACAAATCCATAGGTACATGCAAAAAATAATGTTTTTTATATGAATATAAGACAAGAAAATTTAGTATATCTCTAAAAATTTCTCAATTCTCACTATGTTGATTCCAAATTATGTTATAATAATATTAGGAACTCCAAGCCCAATGAGTGAAGAAGGTTAAAATATAGATAATGGGGTAATTGATGAAGAACAAGGTCCAAATATAATAGCTATGGAGTTATCATCAAAGAAGAGATAAATTTCCTCAAGCATGTTTTCCAAATCTATAAGGGACTCACAAAATAAGCCTAATATACCTTTCAAGTACTCATTTAAAGAAGCTATTTATCTAGAATATTGATATGTAGAACCTACAATGTTGATACATTAGAATCCATGTTAGCAACAGTAAAATTTGAAGAAGTGAGAGATGTTGGAGATATAATCTCAATAAATTTCATTGAAACATACTAGCCATGCCATGATGATCTATGCACACAATATTTTTGAGAATGAACACCTATGTATGTACATGGAAATGGGGGACAAAAAGGGAGTCTTAAGTGGCCACTTTATTTTCTAAAATTAAGAAAAACTAATCTTGGATGAGAAATTGAAGATAGTTACACTAAAATTTGAAGACATGAAAAGAATAATAGTCATATTTCTCTAAATCTACTTTCTAAACTACTTATTTTTGAATGGTGGAGATTCAAGGAGGGGGAGAACATAAAGTTCTCTTATTTTTTCAGAAAAATATAACATATCATCTAGTATGTTTCTCATAGAATGTTATTTTTTAAGTATTTCAAAAATGGTTTTGATAAAAAATTAGCTAACACCACATAGTTTATGCCTAATTTTTTGGCTTATTTTTAATGAATACATATTGTTTTACTAATTTTCAAAGTGGATGCATCTTGAAAAATGAAACATTGAGCATGATCCTACTAAATATTTTGATTAATAGGGAAAAAAAAGTTTTTAAGGGACCGAAAACCCTTTACATCATATTAGATTAAAATGTTGTTGATATGAAAAATGAAATAGTTAAAACAACAGCCAACCGACAACCAAAAAATAGCCAAACAATTGAAAGATGTAGAAAAATTAGGCAAGCTATAGAGAAACAAATTTCATATTTTTCAAGGTGTATGCCACCTCAAGCTCTTGGTTACAGTGAAGATTAACCACTATTAGTAATTCTTTCTTCTCTTCTTCAAATGCTTTCCTCAAATTCCCGGTAGTCCTTGTACTTGGTCCCTTGACCTCATCCTTGGTAGTATTTTTACCCTTCTCCTTGATAGAAAGGCCCTTCTCATGAAATTCAACAAAATAAACTTGATCCTCCCCAAGCTAACTGATTTCATCCATAAAAACCTTAAGAAAGTCCTCATCAGATAACTAAATTTAATCACTTCCATATGATTAAATTTGTTGCATTCACGTTTATCATATTAATATTAATTTATTAAATTAATATTACACCCTTTGTTCCATAAAGTATTTAATTTAATAATTAATAATGTCTTTTCTCTATTCCTCTCTAAATTAAATAAATACACTAATTTATTTAATTTAGTCACTTGTCCTCCTTTTGATTTAAAAATCAATTTAAAATTCCTCACTTTCTCTCTCCTTGTCACATCCTCCAACATTTGCCACTTGCCTCTAACCTTCTGTTAATTAGCCTAATCCAATATTTGCACAACCTTAACCAAAATCATTAACTAAATTTAGCACCTCTTTTTGGTCAATTCTTCCATTTTTCCTTTTTGATGTTAACCCTCTCTCCTATGTGAATTTTTAATTCACATTTATTTGCTCTAGACTCCCCTCCTTTAAATGTGAATTTTTAATTCACATTCCATTCTCCCAAGGCTTCTAGAACCTTGGACTTGTCACTCCACATGTGACCAAGTCCCACCTTTTTGGAGCCCACCTTTTATCCTCTAGATCATCCTAGGAATGTGAATTTTTAATTCACATTTATATCCTTAACCACCTTTCCTTTTCCCATGATTTTTGAGGAATTCCAAAATTCCTCAAATGTCTCTTTCACTCCCACTTGTGACAAGAAACCTTTGTGGAAATCTCCCACTCCAAGATGCAATGTCCTTTCCACCCTCATGTACCTCTTGACAACTCCATCTCCACCCTCACATTCCCTTGTCCACTAATTTTCACATGTCAAGATGAGGCTTGTGGGTTCTCAACCCACCATAGCCCTTCATCTTGGCCTTGTTGGAGCAATCTTGACCGTTGAATTCTCTAGAGAATTCAAATTCTTATATAAATACCCCCTCCTCAAGGGCATTTCCACAACACTTAGCTATCTTGCACCCTTATGCTGTCATTTTGCATTCTCAACACTTTGCACTCTCATAACTACATGTTGTCCAAGCCTTTTTCAATCATTCACCCATCTTTGTCCATCAT
>VDFB02160806.1:15365-31270 GCA_007258455.2 Sequoia sempervirens | reverse complement strand
TAATTATATCTAGTTCTAATTTACCCCTTTTGTTTTATTTTTATTTTTCACCCTCAATGGCATATAGAGAAATGATTGTAAAACACATCAAAATGCACAATGAGCCTCGACACCAACTAAAGCCCATTATTGAACATACAAAATGCTAGGGGAAAAGACATGGAGAATGTTACCTCCTAATATGATTAATATAAATTATTATATCCTAATTCTATATATTAAATATTTTATATTTAATAATTATAAAGGTTAAGATAATTATTTTATCTTATCTCTCAATGAATGTTAATAATTAAACCCTAACTATACTGAAGCCCTAACCCTAAAACTAATAGTAACTCTAATTGAACTCTATAGTTGAACCTAACTTATTTTTTAACCTTTAATTTATTTATTTAATTTTTTAATTTATTTTTATACTAAACATTTTCAAATCCTTGTGATTTATCTTTGATTTCTTTTTAAATATTTTTGATTTGTTTTTTTTTTTCATTCCTGATTTACTTTTCGTTGTTTCATCTTGATTTGGATTTTTTGTTGTTTCATTCTTTGATTTGATTTTTGTTTCATCTTTTGATTTGATATTTTCCATTTCATCTTTGGATTTGATTTTTTCTTCATCTTTGATTTTACCTTTTTTTTTGTTTTACGGAAACTTTTGATTTTGATTTTTGTTTAAAGAAATCTTTGTTTTAATTTTTTTGTTTCATCAAATCTCTTTGTTTTGATTTTTTTTTTTGTTTCATTAACTTTGTTTCTTGATTTTTTTTTTTATGGCCTCTTTGTTTTGATTTTTTTTTTATGGCTCCTTGTTTTGATTTTGTTTTTTTTATGGCTCTTTGTTTTGATTTTTTTGTTTCATCAAATCTCTTTAATTTTTTTCTTTCATGAAATATCAAAGAAATTTAAAATATTTCTTTAGCTCTTAATTTTCTAAAATTTAGAAATTTCTTTTTACGTCTAATTTAAAAACTACTTTTGTATGAAATAGTAAATTTAAAATATTTTTTTCATGCACTTGATTTTCTAAAATTTAGAAACTTTTTTCTTAAGTTTAATTTAAAAACTTCTTTTACATGAAATTATAAACTTGGAATATTTCTTTTGCACTTAATTTTTTAAAATTTAAATTATGTCAATCATTTTAAAAGACAATATAAATAAATAAATAAATTTAATATATCTAATAAAAAAAATAATTTATTTTAAAATTTAATTAGTCCTTGTATAAATAAATTATAAACTCTCATTTTCATGTCTAATTCTTGAAAAAATTAAAAGCATCAAACAAAGAATATTATCTTCCTCAACATAAAAAGAAATCAACAATATGAAAAATATATATTTATAATTAATTTTTCATCATTCAGCCTTAATTAAGTTTATAATATTTCTTTTTATTTAATTTTCAATTTTTTAAATTTTAAATACATTAAATTTATTTAGAATTTTTAAAACAAACAATTTTTTGCCTTGCTTTATAATATATTTTTCCCATTCTAATATTAAAAAAACATTTTACAATGAAACACAGATTTTTTTTAATAGTTTCAATATTTTGTAAATTTTAAGTATATTAATTTAAAAACTTGCTTATATGAAATAGCTTATTTATTTTATACTTAATTTTTTAAATTTTAGAAACTTCTTTTTATGTTTTTATGGATTTTAGAATATTTGTTTTGTACTTATTTTTTTTTAATTTTAGAAACTTCTCTTTATTTTTTTATGAATTTTAAAATTTTTGTTTTATAGTTAAGTTTTTAATTTTAAAAACTTCTTTTTATATTCTTATGGATTTTAGAATATTTCTTTTATACTTAATTTTTAAAATTTTAGAAACTTCTTTTTATGTTCTTATAGATTTTAGAATTTTTTTTTATACTCATTTTTTAAAATTTAAGATATGTCTTAGCCTTTTCAAAATCCATAAGAACATTGAAAAATATTCACCGATGATAAAAATAAAAATAAAAATTACACACTATTCAATTGGTAATATCATCTATTGCAATTTTTTTCCATCAAATTAGGCATTTCTAAGATAGACACATTAAATGTAGAAGATGAAAATCTCAATTGATGCAAGACATTTGAAAATAAACAATGAAAAGTTCCTTTAATGTTTGGAATCATTAAGTAGCTATTTAATATTTATAATGACTATAAAATATTTTTATAGGAGCTCCTCCCCCTAGAATATCCAAAATTGTATTAAATTAATCTAATTTATAATTTTATTTATGAGATCATTCATTATTCTTTGATTTCTCTGCAAGTCAGTTTAAATATATTTAGCCTCAAATACGTAAATGGAATTTGTTAACATTATAATTTAGCTATATATCAATAAATGTTTGAAAAAGGTTTCAAAATGTGGATTATTTAAATTGTGCATGTCCTTAAAAATAATCACAAAATCAAACATCCAAATGAGGGAAACTACCAAAAGATAAAAAAAATCTTATATTTTTTAAAGATTTGAAGATTTTATAGTAAACATTAATAGTTAAAACTAAAATGGAAGCACTAATTGATTTTCATATCATGTGATTTAGAAGGAATTGATAGAGGCAGAGGCATTCCTGTAAAAGAAGAGGTATGTTGTTTGTGGCACCAATTAATGACTTGAACATACTCTTCCTAGGAAAGGCCAACGAAACCCAATAACAATGAAACGAAATGGCTACTTGATTTTCTACAAGAGACAGAAAACAACCATTCTAAGTGTGAATGCAACAGAAATCTAAGAAAATAATCTTGCTTTATTTTGTTAAATCCAAGGAAAAATATCCACTAGTGCTACTAAGGAAAATCGGTTGAAACTGATCCTAATTCCCTACACCTTCAAGAACCTGAAATTACAATCTAATCCAATGCCATTTGTGTAACAAATAGAGTCATTTGCCATTACTGTAGTTTCTAGGAGTGGTGTGTTTGTCCCCATTCTAGCTCTTGCCATCAAACCAAAATCTAGTATACCTGCATATAATTTTGGAAGCAAAGACAAGGCATGGGAATAGAAAATTTGGTATACCTGCATGTAATTTTGGAAGCAAAGATAAGGAATGTGAATAGAATATCTAGAGATAAGGCACTGGTAAACATGCATCCACAATATGGAAGAATATATAAGACATACAAACTCATGGAAATGCAGGCATTTTTACTTACTAAGGAATAGATATTCTCCAAGCCACATATCACCTCCAAGATATTGCCCTTACCGTTGGTGTGGAGTTGGCAAAAAGCTCAGCATTGACTGAAGGAGCTCAAATTTCAGACATGTACGTTGCAAATTCATTCCAAAGTTTGGAATAGTGCAAATATGCACAAAGCCCATGCTCTATTTAGGCACTCCTTCCATTTTTTCGCACGATTTTTCATGTTGGGAAACCACTTCTATAGCCTATAATAGTCACTTGCAAGAATATCGCCTTTGATGTCAATCTCCAAAATGCAAGTCTTAATCCCATACAACTTCTAGACCATTGATAGATCAATGCGGAATGCACCACGAATAGAACAATATTTAAAAAATCCCTCTAGAAATTGTATTACCAATCAAATTGTGATCTAAAAAGCAAGAAGAATCATCTATATAAGGAACACCGTAACATTCTTGACTCTTCCACTTCCATCCATTACATTCCCCTTCACTTCCCTTGGTTATTCGTGACTACCAACAATGCACGTCAAATGGCAGGTGTTTGGGTGACACATGGTATTTTTGTCAGTTACATTTGTCTTTCTTTTATGTATTCAGGTCTTTTGATCCTCTAATGTGACTGATAGAATGCCTCTCAGCGTAACAAGCAAAAGGAAGGTAATATGAGAGAGCAATTAATAGAACAGTGGTAACTAGTAACTACACAATTGCAATTGCCTTGTAAACAATAATAAAGAAAATTTAATAAACTATGCTAACACCAATATTTTTTGAGGAAATTTGTTAGGCTATATCTTTCCTTGATCAAGTATCTTTTTTTTTGGTTGGTAAACTATATATTCTATTAAATTATAAAGTGAAATTACAAAAAATATGAACTATCTATTTTTGGAAGGCCGAAGCCAATCGAGCCATGAATCACTAGTAACCACCTAAAAGATAACCCCAACCTCGAATTTATAGTCGCCATCGAGTGCATGAATGCACAAAACAAAAAATCTACCACAAGATACACTACCTAAAACACCCACAAAGTAAAATTACAAAATTTGAAGCCATTACAAGACCACAGACAACCAGTAACTGAATATCAAAAGAAACAAAAGAAAATGATAAAGGGTGCTAAACTACCCCACTTCAAACCTTGCAACCATGTCCTTGACTAGTACTGTGACCACGAGCCTTGCCACCACCTCACACTTCACCATGACCCCTTCCACGCAACTCACCATGGCCTCAATCCTTCCTCTACAACTCCATGTCTAGCTACAAACCAGCTAGCTTGAAGCTGAATAGTTCTAGATTCATTTTCTCTTTGGGAATCCTAGCTGCAATCTCTAATTCCCAATCATGGACAAATTATAGAATAAAAGCCCAATTTTTTTTGCCTCCCCCTTCCTTTCTAGGGTATTTCCAAGAGCTCTGTGTAGAAGAAAGGGGTTCCATTAATGAGGCACACCTGGGAAGCCAATCTAGTCACCATCAACAACAATGAAACCTCGCCCTGGCACTGCACAAGCCAAAATCTCCTCCAAGCCAACCCACCATTTAGGTTTGACACATCTTTCCATCACCTTTCGAACCTCCTCCCACGAGCCAAAATGGAGACTCCATGCAAAAAACATAGAAGAAATATCTGTGTTTGTGTGATGATGAAACTTGGAAACCAAAAACTCCATTCTCAAGAGAGCTTGAACCAAACTGAGGAAGAATGGGTCACTTGTGGTGAAAAAATTCTTTAGTCTTTCATCCATGATAGGCTCCCAAAATTCCATTTGTTGCTTCGAGGCATTGAGGAAAAAATTTGCTTCCATTCTCCGACCTACATCAACCTTTGGTGTGGACCAACAAAGCCTGAAAGAAAAAAATGAATGAACATCAAAAGTGTCGAGGAGTAAATATGTCTCGAACTCACCAAACATTCAAAGCCCCTATACCACAAAAATTGAAATGATGCCACACCACATCAATCGGTTGCTTCATTAATGAGTCTGACATCGACTGCCACCTTTTATCCCTCCTGCCAAATTTCTAATATGTTTGAACCAAATTGCTTGGCTATTTTCACCACCATTTTTGATAGTTGGTCGGCCAAGGTTTTACCTTCATGATAGGTGTGAGAAAATTTAAACTTTTAGAAATTATTGAGCTTGTTTCGAATTATATTGACTATTGTATCAATTTTCCAGACTTGTGCTTTGCCATTGGTAATCACATTGACAATCACCTATGAATCCCCTTCTAGATGTAATCTTTCTACATGTAGCTTGATTGCCAAATCCATTGCTAGGAGTGCAACTTGTACCTCCACCTCATTATTCATTCCTTCCACAAACTTCTTAGTCTCAATTGCTAAAATGTTACATGTATCATCATGAGCAACACACCCAACCCCCGAAGGTCCTGGATTACCCTTCAACGCCCCATCAAAATTATTTTTTATCCACCCCCTTTTAGGTTTACACCACTAAAATAAGACCCTTGCATAGGTAGAGGGATGAACCCCTGAAGACACATTAATGGGTGTGATGAAGTATCTTTTTCATATAATACTAAACATCATCATTATCTCAAGAAAACCTATGATATTGAAAATTATTAGGGAAATTCAATTAATTTTTATAAAATGTAATTTCCTGGAATTTATTATAAAGGGAAATTAACACAAGTGATAAAGTCCTACATATATTTAAATAAATAATTAAAATTGTATTATTTGGTTACTTGAATGTCCTTATCTTGCTATAAAAATCCTAAGGAGAGTTTGGATACATGTTGGCAGAAAAACCTAGGTGACAAACCATATTATGAGAAATGATAGTATTTTGAATACCAGTATCCATGATGACTTGAGGATAGGTTAACAATAAACCTAGCACTTTCATGTGGAAGAAATGTTCATGTTATTTTAAATAACTAAATTTAGTAGCATTGATGTTGTGGCATTATTCCTCTTGACTAATATCCTTGATGGAGTTAGAATGTAATGTGGCTTGTGTGAACAAGGATGGTTGTGTTTCAAATTTAAGATATTTATAAGAACTCTAGTGCAATGATAATAACAAAAAATATCACCTTATTTTGTTTTCTTACTGTAACATAGAAAAACACCTACCCCTAAGTCTAATGCAAAGAACATAGGGTCAATTGTGGCCTTTTTATAAATTAAATTAGGATGCAAATCAACAAAGTGAATTGATTGACTTTTAACCATGTAGGTGAGTCCATCAAACCTATATCTACATCCTTGGGAGCTATGGAAATTAATTGGAATTAATTTGAAATGATTAAGCTAATTAGACTATATGCCCTAATACTAAAATTACAAGAGTCTGACAACTGATGCATAGAAACAGTCAATTTCCAACATATATGGGAAGTGAAAATGATAGTGTACCAACTCAAAAAAATGATTTCAATGTACCTAAGAGGACCTATATTCCTAGGAGTGTATAGGTCTCTGATAGGGTGTCCTAAAATTCATTTTTCTATCCTCTGATGTTGGATCTGAGCTTTTGATTCCCAATTGCAAAGTTATAAGAATATCATGAAATAAATCTATGAGTTTTCATGGCTTTAAAATATTTAGGGCTTTGAATGAAAAAATGGAAAAAAATTCTTCAATCTTCTTTCACTCCTCTTCAAACCTAAGTATTGCACATTCAAAGAGAAAAAATATTGGGCCATTTAGAGGATTTCCTCAATCAAACCACATGGAAATGTTCTCAATTCCACAATGACAATGTTAATGATAAAAATGTATAATTAAAAGGAGGAATGATGAAATCACAAAGTGTTACAACTCATCACCCTTCAATAGATTTCTTGAAGGAATGAAGTAATGCATATCACCTTAAGGTCTTGGATCATTCTTGCTTGAATGCTTGAATGCTTTGGAGAAATACAAAAGGGGCTAGCCTTCACAAAATAATGATAACATGATCTAACATTATCTCACATACACTTTGACATGACGCTTGGATCTTGAATTCCTATAATAAGACACTAAAATGTTTCTCTTGAATTGCTCTTAATGTTTTCCTCTTGTTAGGTCATAATCCTTCTAAACTCAAATGATGAAATAACTAGGTATTTATAGCAATTTATTCAATTTTTCAAAAAATAATTCTAAAATCCAACACTTAAATTTTTATTTTTGAATGTTAAAATGATGACATCAACATGCCCAAAATTGGGTCCTAGCTAAGTAGGGGGGCCCATACAACCAAGGGTGTATGGGTCATGACCCTATTTTCTAGAAAATTAAGTGTTGGTGGGAATTTCATGATTGGTTGCATTTGTTCAATGTTGCAATTTCCTAGAAAGTGGTACATATGGGCTCCAAAATATATAATTTTAGGGAATTATGAGCTTAATTAGGTCCAATAATTTAGGGGGTCCAAAAAATAGTTTGAAATTGTTAAGGGTGATAGATACTACATTAAGCCCCAACTTTAGTGAGAGTATGAACTTATGGTCAGACTCACATGAAACTAGAAAATCTATGTCAAGAGGGGTTTGATTGTACAAATGTCAAAGAGACAAAATGAAAGTGAATATAGGGGGTTCGTGCAAGCCCCCATGATCCAAGATCATATGGAAAACCAACATAAGCACAAAGGAACATGCACATGTATGATATGCAACAAAACAACATACACAAACATACATGTTGAAAACATGAAGCATACATGATGAAAACACACAACGTAACATAACATATAGATGATAACGAAACAAACACAAACATGATATAAACACAATACAAAAAAAACACATAAAAAGACAAAAAAAAACACAAGGTTAGTAATAAAAGGATTCAAGTCTAGAAGGCAAGGAGACCTTAGTATTAAATTGTCTCAAATACCAAATGTCATCCATAGAATAAATGTTAGCTAAGATAATGATACCATGAGGACTAGCAAGTTGTGTTATGTCACATCACACATGAGCTACATGGATCTACTAGAAAGAACGTCATGAATGCTAGGTGTCCATGCAATATGATGGGTTCCACAAGGATAGAAAATTGTGTTATGCTAAACGCTCATGAAACACATGGCTCCATTGGAAATAAATTTATGTTATGCTACGTGGCCATGTTAAAGAGGTTTCCATGAATAATACCATATAAAATTCTAATATTTTCTAGGTGAATCATAAACTAGAAGGAACATAGGCTAGTGAAGTATGATATTCACTAGGCAAGCCCTCAAGACAAGGTAAATGAGAAACACACTAAGTCTAGTGAGGAACACTTTTCACTAGTTGTGTACCCACAAAGAACCATACCACTTGAGTTATAATCCTTGATAATCTTAATAAGGTGCCATAAAAATGATCATGATGCTATGCCAATGCATCACTAAGTTCAAAACCCATTAAAAAGTGAAGAAAAAATTCCAAAACTCACCTCAGGGGGTGCACAAGGTTTAATGTCACATGGGATGAAAAAAACTAACCTCAATGGGTGCACAAACAATGATAAGATAAGGCCAAAGCTCAAGAGGTTTTATAATAACATCACCACAAGAGGTAATTTATAAAAAAAAAATCAAAGGGGATTTGCTTAATGCATGAAGGTCATGCCTTAGGGAATATCACACATGACTTCACCACCAAGAGAGGACTAGTCAAATAATAGAAAATTTACACCTTAGGGAATACTAATCCTAGCATTACTGCCAAGGGGAATATCATATATGCCAAGAAATAACACACTTTCATAGGACATGAAGCCTAATATCACCATAAAGGAGACACATCACATGGATTAAGAAGGCCACACTTTGGTTTACAAGGTCACACTTCTTAAGAAATATATGCTATCATCACTAAGAAGGGACCATTTCTTATGCAAACAATGAATGGGGGACCATATGCTCCCTCCTTAAAATGTTAGTGTATTTGCCACACTAATGTTTTAAGGAGATAAAAAGGGATCCCTCACTAGAAGGAATGCACCAAGGACAAGGCTATCTAACCCCTTGTCCCCCAAGTGTATGGAAAAAGATGAGCCAAAATAGATTAAGATATGCTGCTCCTTACAAAATAAAATACTCCCATGCATAGTAGTGAGTATTGTGTGATACTACCACTACTACATGGCAAGGAGCAACAACTAATGTTATCTGTCATGTTTAAGTGAAGGTCTTTTTGACATTTTTGAAGGAAAATAACCAAGACCTTTTGTTGTTTCTTGCGTGTTATGTTGTATAGGGACACAAATACCTTGTTCTTTTACAACATATCCTTTTCCATTATAACCAAATTGTTTCAAAAGTTGGCAACCTCTTCCATAAATTACCTCCATTTCTTTTGAAGAAGGTGGTTGTTCATAATCACTTTCATCATATGTAGATGTGTAATTTGTGTTTTTCTCATTGTTAGAAGTTGTGAAATCATATGATTTTGATGACTTGGTCATAGATTGTGTTGATTTCATTGCGGCTTCCTTATCTTTCCCTAATTTTGATTATGTAATCTTGTATTCTTGAACAAATATTATTGTGAAATTTAATTATCCCAAATCATCATCTAAAAACTTTGTTACCAACAAATGTCACTCATATTTGTCTTCAATTTTTAAAGGTTCCACTTTTTTAGTTAGTTTCAATTGATGTTGTAAGTGGATTTTTCATTCTTGTTTTAGTTTGTAAAGAAAAATCATATTTTTTATCAACATTTATTGTGTAAACCTTATTGTTGTATGTGTATTTCATTATATGATGAAGCATTGAAGGCACTCCATTCATTTCATGAATCCATGGTCCGCCCAAGAGAATATTATATGAAATATCATGAGGCATAATATGGATAGGAGTTTGTAACGTCACCTTACCAACCTTGATAGGTAATGTTATCACAATAAGTGTTTATTTTCCCACATTTTCAAAACCATGAATAAAAAAAATAACTATTTGAATTTTAGTCTTGTTCGGCCCAATTCTATCTAAAAGGTTTACACTAAAAACATTAGGCCCTGAACTATTTTCAACAAGGGTATGACTAATCCCAACTGTGTTAATAACAACCAATATCATCAAAGCATCATTTTGGTTTTGTGTTTAGAAAGGGGGTAACTCATTTTGGTGAAAGACAATGTTCATACTAGGTGAACTCATATTCTTAGTCAAAGCTACCACATCATTTGTTTATACACTAGGAGGCATGAAATTTTTTTGCAAAACATTTTGAAGCATGCTATGGTAAAAAGGTGATGTTTGGATGAGATCCAACAAGGATATCTTAGCAGGATTGTTATGAAGTTTCTCAATAAGATCAAATTATTTACCACTACACTACAAAATGTTAGGTTAGGATGGGAGATATGGTTGATGAAATGGAATGGATGTTGTATTTTGTTTTGTTTTCTTATTGTTTATAGTTTTATAGTTCTCTATGAGCTATAGTATGTTAACACGGTTGTTGTGACACATGATTATGCAACTTGTTTTGCAAAGCTTATGATATGGCTATGAGGTTCATGACATCCAATAATTAGAGGAATTTTAGGAGGTCTAGTAATTAGAGGACTTTTAGGAGGTCCAATAATCAAAGGAGATCTAATATCCAATTGTGCATTCATAACCTCAATGGATTTAACTTCTTGTTGATGATCTTGTATCAAGGGGGGATCTATGTTCACCTTAGCATCTTCATCTATGTAGTACCTCTTTTTATCTTTCAAAATAAATGTATTAATACTTTCATTCTCTTGTGCCATAATATCTTCCCAAGTGGGAGAAGTATTGGGATAGTCTACAAGAAAGATTCTCATAATGCTCAATAATTGGATCTTCTAACACTAGGATATCTTCTTCCCAAGTAGGTGAGGTTTCAAGAGAAGAAAAAACATGGTTTTCATGATTATCAATGATTGCATCCTCTTGCACTAAAACATTCTTACAAGTAGGGGAAATATATGGAGATTAATGAAGATTAGGAAAATTTATATTAAGAAATGTGTCAATGATTTCATTCTCTTGTGCCAAAAATACTCTCATTATTAGGAGATATTGGGAGAGTGACTAACATACTTGTCAATTATTTTATTTTGTTTCCTTATATTCTTCTCATAAGTAGAAATATTACAATCATACAAGTCATGTTTTATCCTATGGAAACCACATCTTTAAAAAGGAAACATGTTTCTACTTGCATTATGGATTTGTAATGTGTTGCAACAACCTAGGGAACTTTGAATTTGTGCAAAAGTAAAAACTAATCTACACAAGTTATGCAATGCTTCGAGAAATGTAAATAATTATCTTACAGATCAGATAATTTCAATTACTCAAAAGAAATATTCTTTCAAATTTTGCAACAAGCTAAGAAAAATGACAATTTTCTTTTTAACATGCAATAACACTTTTCAAAATTTCAAACTAGATATTTGCAAGAAATAATAGAATGAAAGTCCAAAGACATAAATCTATATAAAGTTTCTCTGATAAACATATAGTAGGATAGAGACACCTAGGGGTGTCTGAGTCCTTGACAGGGGTTCAAAAAATTGAAAAAATGAATGTCTATGTTGCTAGTTAATGTTGTTGTTTTTGTTTGCAAACAAGTTTGAAAGTGATTATTTTTCAAGAATTTCTTCAATTTAAGACAATGTGATTCAAATGCAAGTATGTAACAATAAAGGATAATTTTAAATACAATTTTGAATGTAGATTTGATCTAAATTATTTAAATAAATCTTAATGGAACCTATGATCCAATATGTGATGCAATTTTTTTGAATTTTTATCCTTTTATAATACAAAAATGAAACCTTATATGAAAATTGCAAACAATAAGGGCCAATTTTGATTGCAATTTTTAATGTAGAGCTGATCTAAATGACTAAAATAAACTCTAATGTAACCTATGATGCAATATGTGATGCAATTTTTTTGAATTTTTATCCTTTTATGATGCAAAAATGAAACCCTAAATGAACATGCAAAATAATGCAATATAAAACCTAGATCTAGGATGATTTGATTCATATTTTAGAAGTTCTATAATATTAACTTTTCAAATTCATTGATACCCCCTGAGCTTTGCTAGCTAAAGGTCAATTTGATGGCTCGACCAAACCCAATCCAGGTCGGGCGAGTGGGGGTGGGGTCTTCTGTGACCACAGGGGTATATTTGTGATGGCTTACATGGTTATCTTGGTGACCCAATCCTCTAGTTTTGCTAAGGTAGCGGTGGCTTTCCATGGCATCAAAATTACCATACAAGTTGGGTTCTCTAACTTAATCATTGAAGGAGATTTTAGGAATACAGTTCTTATGTTGACTAGGCTTGCTTCTCCCTACTGGACTCTTCAAGACCCTATGACCTCGGCTCACAATCTAATGATTTCCCTTGGGAATTGCATAGTGTGTCATGTGTTTAGGAGTGGTAATAAAGTTGTCGATGCCTTGGAAAATTTTGGAGCCTTTACTCCTAATTTAGTAAAATGGGATAATATCCACCATATCCCTAGTTAGCTTCTTGATTTAATCCGTAATGATGTCAAAGGACCACCCTTTTGAGATTTGGTTGGAGTTTTTGTCACCTTATTTTGATAGTTTCCATTCTTGTCAATTTTGGAAACTTAAGCTTCTTAATTACACTTTGATGGGTCATTGTTACTTACTTCATCTCTAGTTTTTGAAAAACCATCTCGATTTCTAGTTTTTTGTGTTTTTTTTGTGAGTAGCACGATGGGTGGTGATTTAGTCCAATAGGATCCTACTACTTGTGAGGCTTGGAAGTAGGACAAAGAAGTCTAGAAAATTCTTGAAAGGGGAAAGCTAGCCTCGTATGTGGAGGGGATGCCAGGTGTTAACCCCAAATTATCCATGGAGTTTTCCAATTCGTGGTGGACAGGATTGTGATTATGGGTGGTATCTCTTTTGTGGTGGCCCCTAGACTTATAGCACATGTCAGGGGGCTTTCCTTGGAGGGGATTTTTCTTCCATGCAAGTCCAAGAGCCATTACAGGGAGGACATGAAATGGTTCTTGAAAGATGATGAGAAGGTTAACAAATTACAGTTAATGGTTTCAATTACGCAAACCTCCCTAGTGTTTGGAGCACCTTTACTGAGATTCTCATGAAGTACATCACTCTAGAAGGGTGTTTTTATCGCTTCCATGCCCACCTTTTCCCCATGCTCAATCATTTTAGGTACAAGATTAAGATGAATTTCCTCTTCTGAATTATGTCTTCACTTAAGCAGTCCATCAGGAATGTCCATGCCAAAAGTAAGAAACTTCCCCTACATCACGACCTTATCCTAGGTTTATGTAAGTATCATGAGGCATTGCTTCCCTCCCCTGCTACTGTGGGAAAGAATACTTTAACTATTATGGGCCCCACTATTCCCCCGAGGGACACTAGCCCTTCTGTCACTATTGATAAAACTCCTCCTACCATCCACTACAGTACCAAGGCCGAGGGTAAAGCCCTTTCTAATGATAATATGACCCTCCCAGCCCTATCCCTATCAATTGCAAACCCATGTCAGAGCCTACGCCCATGACCATTTCCTCTAGGTCAAGGGATTCTAATAACACCAATGATTATGATGATGTTTCATGGAACCCCACCCTGGCTAATTCCCCTATCCAATCCTCAGCTCAGGGCCACAACTTGGAGGTCCCCAACACCTCATCTAGTTCAAACCATAGCCCTCATAATACCCCCAACCTCTGCGTCAACTGGGATGAACCTAGGATTGTTCCTAGGTCTATTCATTTTCCTGTCGACTGCATAAGAAAAAAAGGTGAATGAAATTATTGATACTATCAAATTTTAGAAGGATATTATGAAATGGATCTTGGGGCAATTGGTTACTACTAAGGAGAGGATTCATATCCTAGAAGGAAACTTACTAGAATAGTAGACTATGTGGCCTGGGGAGGTGAAGAAAAAACCACATTGGGACATGATTACCTCCTTGGCCAGGTCCTTTGAGAGGTGAGAAAGGTGGGAGAAAGAGCTAGAAAATCTATGGGCCATTGTTGGGTTGGAAGAAGATAAAAAAATATTAATGGCTGAAATTGATTCCATTCGCCAGACCTAGGAGAAGACCATGTAGTGTTTGAGGGTTTATCACTGACTATATCAAGAAAATTGTGAAAAATACGACCCTCACTCTTCAAGTGTTTCAAGATGAGATAAGAAAGATCCAGGGGAAATGGCTTGCGAATGGGGAGGATGATGGTAATGTGTAGAAGAAGAAAGGTAAGAAGGTGGACAGCTAGACTCATGATGTTACCAAGGATACCCAAGCTAGTCTTCGAGGGCTTGTGACTTTTGAGAAGAAGATTGATTTCCTATCCTAGGAGTGGAACACAATCACTAGTCTCAATATTTTAGGAGATGTGGAGGTTTCTGGTTTTTGAGTTGGTCCTAGTCTTGGGTTTCTTTTAATTTTATTTTTTTTCCTGTTGGCGGAACTGTTTAAGCTCTAAGTTTTTGTTTACTTTCTAGGTCTTCTCACTACTCGTGAGTCACTGGCTTGCCTCTATGGTTGGTTTGTATTGGGTACTAGCCCTTTCTAGTTTTAATATAATAAAAAAAAATTAGGTTTACCAAAATGTAATATAGAAAAAGTGAACCTAAGGGTAAGTGCACCAAGATGGTTCCCAAAAAGGGGGCTTAAGTGGCCACTTTTTTTTGAAATCAGGAAATGCTGACCTTGGACGTGAAATTGAGGATAGTTACACTCAAAATTTTGAGATGGAACAAAAACAAGGATCAAAGTGTCTCGAGTCTACTTTCTAAACTACTAATTTATTTTGAAAATGGTTGAGATTAAGGGGTTCAAAAGAGGGATGTACACAAATTGGTGTTGTTTTTGTCAGAAAAACATAACATAGCAACTCTTGTATGACTTGAGCACGGTGAATTTTTTTAAGTATTTTTAAAATTGCTATGGTCAGAAGTTAGCTAACAACATCTAGTTGATGCACAATATTTTTGATAATTTTTTAATGAATATTTGATTTTTTACTAATTTTCTAAGTGGGCACTTCCTAAAAGCAGAATTTTGGTTGTACTCCCCTACAAATTTTGGAAAATAATAGATTTTCTTAAATTTTTTTTTTAAAATTTGTAGAATGGAGTCTAGTTTCTAAAAATGTAATTTATTTGAAATTTTGATGAACGGTTAATTTATAATGAAAAAAACACCAAACACTACTTTTTGACAAAAAATAGACATACAAACAAAATAAATTATTGATGAAAGGCCTAACATTGTCAAAAAGTGAAAAAAATTACATCGTTGGAAAGCTAAGGGAGAACCTAACATTACCCATGTGTTCAATTTTATCGATATTGAACAAGATGCAATCCTGATGGTGAGCACAAACCCGATTATGTAAAAAATTGTAGAATTTGCAAAAAACACATCTTTGGTCGTTGGGAATGCCCTCCAAGCCTTTGGGTTGGTATTCCAAGGAAAATACCAAAGCTAAGGCTCGAGGATTCCCAAAGAAAAATATAACGCAAGCGCGTTATAATGCACACACATTATGTATTAGTTTCAACATTTTTTACTTCTCTAGGGAACATATCTAGCAACACATAATGCACTCGCGTTATGTATTCCTTTAGTTAAATGCCACTTTTTTGAAATTTTTTTCATATTTTTTTATGTATATGTATGCTGGTGTGTCATGTATGTATGTATTTATGCTTATGGGAGAGAGGGTGGTAGTGGGGAAGAGTTTGGGAGGGTGGGAGAGAGG
>VDFB02160806.1:0-15265 GCA_007258455.2 Sequoia sempervirens | reverse complement strand
CTGTCATTTTCCTATGATTGTTAATTTTTTTCCTAATAGGTCTTTTGCAATTTCCCTTCTCCCAAAAAGTTTAGATATGGACATCTATGTATGTGAAATTACTTACAAATAATATTCAAAGTAAAGAATCTAGTTCAAGTCAAATGCATGTATAGTTTTGTGTTTGCAGCATATTCTTACTTAGCTTAAATTCTATCACTACTCTAGACAAGCTATAACAACAAATTCTATGTAACAGTTGGCTTCTCAATTCAAAATTCAAGCTACATAATTTCCCACTAAATATTATAAAGAAAATAGGAAAATTGTAAAAGAAATTTAGAAAAAAACTTAGAATCATACATAAATCACATATGATCGAAAACCCACACCAAACATATTCATACAAGAGAAATTGCAGATTAACATAGGAGCAATTATTTTTTCACCCTTTATTTATTGTTTCAGTTATCTTTGTGAATCTTTCATTTATTGTTTGTGGTTATTTGTGTGTATCTTTGGCATTGCAGCCATTACCATAGGAGCAATTGTAGTTCAATAAGTAGCAATAAGCTCTACAAAAAGCCTATAATGCCACACACCCAATCAAAATTTTGAGCTACATTTCCTAGCACTAAATATTCTATACAAATAGAGAAATTGCAAGGTTTATTAAAGGAAAAAAATTATATTCACAACTTGGTCGACAAAATCCTACTAGGAAACTTCCAAACAAATAAATTGAATAGATAAAAGAGATAATACAAGGAATAACACTTTAATATCTCCCCAATTCTCAAACTAATTTTATCCCCAACATGTTTTTGTTTCATACTAATCCTCCGCGATATATATACATATGCAATCACTCCTATCTTAATCTACAATTGGTCCCTATCTTTAATGGGTGTAATGACACAGATGCACAAAGATAACCAAAACAATAAACGGTAAAGGAGATAAAATCACTAATCCTAACCATATTTTTACCAAAGAAACAAGGTTTAACTACAATTGATCCTATGGTAATGGGTATAAGGCCATATATTTATGCAATCGCTCCTATGTTAATTTACAATTGGTCCTATGTTAATGGCTGTAATGAAAAAGATGCACAAAGATAACAACAAACAATAAATGAGGGACGAAAAAATTACTAACCCTAACCATATTTTTTGACGAAAGAAAGAAGATTTAAGTGTACAAAACCATAATGCCAAACACCCATGTAAAATGACTTACAGATTCCAGACAATAATAGTTTTAACATAAGCAATAAATAAATTATTTATGCAAAACACCCATACAACGACTTACAAATTGTAGAGAACAACAGTTTTAAAACCATCCAATCTACTATAAAATAGAGTCGAAGCTATCAATTTTTACAACAATCTCCTATCAAATCAACCACGGAACCAAAGCCAATGATTTTAGAATAGTCTGCTATCAAACCAACACCACAATGGCTCTTTTGATAATGCAACTTAATCAATATATTTTCTCGCACATTTCAAACTTTACTTTCCCACATTACAACACCCATGTAAAATGACTTACAGATTCCAAAGAACAACACTTTTAACATAAATAATCAATAAATCATCTATGCAAAATACCCATGTGAAACAACTTACAGATTGGGGAGAACAACAGTTTCAAAACCCTCCAATATACTATGAAACTGACCACAAAAATAGTCTGCTATGAAACCAACACCACAATGGTTGTTTCGACAATACAACTTAAACAAATTATACTTTCCCACATTGCAACACTCAATATTGCATTTACTTCGTTTGCTCGCATTTACTCCATCTGCCCCCATCATACAACAATGATAGAATGATTAAAAATTCCCACAAACAAACACTTATGATTCATCTTTTGCATATCGAGGGACACCAACTCCACCACCCCCAACCCACATAAAGCCAAGCTCCACATCGCCACAAAACCTTGTCTAGTCATTGCCGACCAAGACATCCGGGTGGATGTGGGCAACCCAATTACCATCATTAGGGCTTCCATTTAAATTGCTAGAAACTTCAAACAAAATAGCCTATCAGCTAATAAAATATTAAATTACCTATAAAAATATTATATTTATTATATATTTTTTAATCAAAACTAAAGAAATAGAAAAATAAAAAATTAGTAGTAAATATTACGTGTTTACCAAATAAAAATATAATAAATGATATATTTTATAAATATAATAATAAATTTTTTTTTTGAAATAATTTATATAATTAAATATGTAATAAATAATTTGTAAAAATATAAAATAACTTTTCAAATAAGAATAAATTATACATTGGGGAGGGCCTAGCTCAATTGGCTAAAGCATCCTATTGTA
Organism: Sequoia sempervirens; assembly: GCA_007258455.2. NCBI lineage: Eukaryota > Viridiplantae > Streptophyta > Pinopsida > Cupressales > Cupressaceae > Sequoia > Sequoia sempervirens. The sequence continues at coordinate 12,927 of VDFB02160806.1, read as the reverse complement.
GCAAAGAGGTCACAAGGTCTAGTCAATAACAATAAACAATTTTGTTATTTTTTGTATGAAGGATCACACTCCTTAATCCATCATCAAGATGAAAGAGAGTTCAAGGAGATTCATTATGGTTCTAAGCTCTCTTTCATCTTGATGATGGATCATGAAGTGTGATCAGAAATGTGGATGTCAAAATTAACACAGAATCAAAATCCAAAAATTATAAAAAATTGAAAACATTATGAATTATCAAAACCACATAAATTAACAATAAACAAATTAAATAGAATATATATTAATAAAATTAAAGAAACCCAATAAATACATATGAAAATATTGTACTTTTCAGCATTCAAGACCTGCTCCTTCTCGCACAGTTTTATTAGAACTGTTGATAAGCCATAGCATTCAGTTAATAAGCCTAAGAGCGCAGATCAATCCCAAAGTCCACACAAAAGACAAGTGAAAAAACCAAAAACAAAATAGACCACAGAAGTTATAAGTATTTACGTACAAAAATGGCAGTCTTGATGTGTTCTCTCGTAATTTTGATCTCCATGGATTCATCTTCACAGAAAGAAAGCAGTACATCCACGAAGTCCTCACACTCCAAATCACTGGATTTCTTCCTTCTTTCAACATGTTCATCCACAATCCTCTCAAAATACCCATAAAAATTCTTGGTAATCTCACTTTCTCTCTTCTTAAGGCCATGCAAATCAAGCCACCCTAACAGAGGAATAAAATCCCTGTAATTAAAACCACTTAAGAGAGGATGCACTTCATCCAAGTATTCCTTGAATGTCTTCTCACCCAGCTGAGATTTATAGCATTTCTTCCCAAATGTGATTCTGGACACAATATTACTAGTCAAATAAGTGACCTCTTTGGTGACATCTACAGCCAAGGAATTCATGCCACTCTTTGCATTCATGAGTGCAATCTCAAGTACAGACTGTGTCATGGCAGACATTTCTTGGGCTGTCAGGGATTTGAAGGAATCCATTCTTTTGGGAGAGAGCAGCTCCTGGATGAAGATCCTGCGAAGGAATTTCAAGTAAGGGCCATACTGAGCAGATGCAATTTTGTAGGGGCTTAGAATGGAATTATGGTCTTCAATAACAGGGCGGTTTGCAAATATACTGTCATGGGTTTTGAGGACTTGTTGAGCCATCTGTGAAGATGATAATACAATGGCTGGAATGGAACCCAAGTAAAGAGTCATAATTGGGCTATATTTGTGGGCAAGGGTGGCGAGAGATCTGTGAGGAAGAGAGGAGATTAAATGGAGATTGCCAATGATGTGTAAGGTTGTTGGCCCAGGCACCATTTTAGACATTTTTCTAAGATTTCTGAGTGTAATGAGCAGCACAATTAGCAGAGGAATCCATGCAGCTTCGAGGATTTCCATTGCGAGCTTAAGGAAAACAATCACTTGATCCTCCTTTATATATTTCACAGCAGCCTGTAACTACGTTTGTACTTATAGATTGTATTGTTAGTACACAACTAAACCTAGATACCATAAAAATTATGCAATTAGGTACAGGATTACCTAACATATAAGGTGAGCTGTCGATAAAATTGCACAATTTCAACTCATTTGGCCTGCAAACCTGCCTAAAATTTAAGGTGAGCTGTCGGTAAAACTACAGAATGTGGTCTCCATCAGGCGTACGTGGAGAATGGTGTGGTCGACTATTTTGAATATGAGGAGTCCCCAGCATTTGGATTGGTGAAGGGCAATACATAGTCAATAGTATACTAGCAATCGCACCTTCGTGTACAATGGGTACACTGAAGATTTGTGAAAGGTATAAGAAGGATAAATGTGGTATAGTAGTGAGAATTGTAAAAGAGATAATGTAGTTAAGAAATTATTGTACCAATTTGCTACAGCCTGCTGTTCTGCCTTCTATAGGAATAACATGACAAAAAATACTTTTGCAGCTTTGGGAATGTGCAAATCAGACTTCAAAAGAGCCAATGTAAATGCCATCCAAAGAAATACAACTGGTAACTCTCCATAAAATTGGAGATTTGTTTCTAAGAACAGAAGAAATGAGAAGAATCTATGGAAAAAAGAGCTTAGCAAAACGAATGACAAAATCAAGAAATGAATGAACTTTGGAAATAATCCAATTTCATGCATGCAACAGCAGATGGCACTCCAAATTGATTATGTGGCTGAAGAGAATGCATCATCTACACCTTTATCCTATTGAATCAGACTATATGTTTATTATAATCAGAACCATGCATATAGATTTATATAAAATATAATAGGTGAAATCTTAGTCCGTATCAAACCAGTTAAAATGAGAAGAAAAATTCATGATCTTTTGACCTGTAAAAAGGATCATAAACATTTTGAGAAATAGGAAAGCTACCCTTTGGGTGACAATAGCGGTCTCTTCTGACATCAAAGTGACAGGATAATCAACATCTCATGCATCCTTTTTTATAAGCAGCCTACAATGTCCTCCCGGCAACAATGCTAAGTTCAACAAGCAAGATATTTTGACTTTGTTTATGACTTTGTTCCATTTAAAGTTGTAGGATGTCACCAAATTAATCCGCCTCCAAGAATTAAGATTGTATGTAAATCATGAAAGGGAGTTTGTGAGTATCGAAGCTGGAATCCTTTCGTCTATCAATAGAATCTTGATTCTGCACAATAGAAGGTGGACTGTTATCGGATATTACAATTGGAAAATGCTCTGATAGTGTATGCAAAATGTGGAAGCATAGACAAGACGTGAAGTGTTTGACCGGATGTGTCAAAGAAGTATTTAGCTATGCTACTGCCTGCTTATGGCTCCGATGTAGATGGTGGGTGCTGATCCATAGCGATCTATTGCTACTGGCTGCCGCATGCTCCTAGGTGGGTGTAAGTGGCCCCACAGTCCAGCTAAGCTTGTTCTGACCGGACCATCCTTGCACAAGTAAGAAGTTAGGGCCCAACCAGGCCCCCCTTTAGGAAGTAGAATATATTCATAGGAGGATATAGATACGCCTAGGGGTGCATTAGGTATAGATCAACTTATATGGTAGAAGCTAAAAGGCGAATAGGTCGGTCTCATGGAATGCTATGATTGCAGGATGTGCATAAAATTTGTTTGTTGAAAAAGAGTTCTAGAAACTCTCAACCAAATGCAATTGGCAGGTGTAAAGTCATACTCGCGCAACCTTTGCCAGCATCCTCCTAGCCTGTGCGAAAATGGGAGCTTTGGAACAGGGTGTAGACATCCATCACAAGATAAACGGTAGAGGAATTTTGTCACATGTTGTAGCTGCAATTGTCCTCGTAGACATGTAGGCAATGATGGTAATTAATGAAGAAATATCAAAACACATAACACATTGAAATATATAAAACACAAAAATATTAACACACCATGTTGCTGCACAATTTCTATTGCTTGATAAAAAAACATTTACATCATGCCTCTTTTATAGAGGAGTTTAGGTTTTACAGGAAAAATCTAGAATATGCATACTGTAGAAAAACATAACTAAACTCTAGTTTATTTCTAATTATAATAGATACTACTAATGTGATACTACAGTTTCTGTTTACACACCACTAATTTAGCAAATTCTAAACAATACGGGAGAAATTAGAAATTTCCTTCCAACACTCCCCCTTAATTTCGGCCATAAATTTCTTTCAGCTTCTCCAACCAAGTCTTCAAACTCACTCATTTTGTTTACTTGTATAATTAATTCAAACCATCTTCAAATTTTTCTTACTATCAACTCTCACCAATTCTTTCCAACTGCTGCAACAGTCCATCAAACTTTGATCTTCAAATTTTTAGAACTTCAAATTGGAAATCTTCTCGCTATCTATAGCTTTCAACTTCACATGACGTCTTACAAGACCAACAAATCTCTCTTGATTGCTATCTTCTTTTTCATACGAACACTTGTATTTGAACAAATTTTTTAATATACCTGTAAACTTTTACCAATCTGACCCATAATTCCATCCACAATTTATTTTCATGCAACCTATCAAAATTTCACTTTTACACTTCCTTTGCCAATACATTTTTTCTAAATGTTTTTTCAAACCACAAAATTTGCACGGATGTATATCCCAACATGTATCTTTCACATGACCTTCCCTTTTATAATGCAAACATTGATGCATTTCTTGAACAAATTTTCTTGATCCTGTAAAATTTCCTTTACCTGTAATATATCTTAGACTTTCATATTTTGGTCTCATAACTGCCTCAATTGGCTCTTTTCTTCCTTGTGCATTCTTTCCTAATCCTTGTCCTTTGTAACCCATTTTTTTCATAATTTTAAAACCAACATTACTAGCAACATTTACATTATCATCACAACTAACAAGATTCTCAGTCTCATGTTTATCTCCATCACAAACAACTTCAGCAAAAACACACTTATCAAATTGTAAACTCAAATCTTCTGTACTACAAAAAACATCACATACCAATTTCTTTGACTTCAAACTTTCATTTTCTTTATTTAATTTTGACATTTCCTTCTTGTATAAACCATTCTCTTCCTCTAATTTTGTGATTTCCTTCATTTGCAAATTATTTGCTTCTCCCAATCTCTTTAATTTGTGTTCTAAGTCATTAACCAATTTTACTCTTTGTTCTAATTCTTAATTCCTTTTCTTAATCTCATCAAACAGCTATAACTTTTCTTCTAGCTCTTTATTCTTCTCCTCAACTTGCCACAAATTTTTCAAAAGTTCACTATTTTCTTTCTTTAAAAAAACCTTCTCACAAATTAGATTTTCATTTTATTTTAACACTCTTTTACTGAATTTTCCTATTGAAATAAATGATTTTAACTCACCCGATTCTACTACAACAATTTCTTCTTTTCTTTAATAGCAACATGTGCCTTCAACCTTTCTCTTGAAATTTATACATTGTCTTCTACAAATCTCTTAAAATGATGAACATTGATCTCTTTTTCTATAGCTTCTTATGACAATTACACAAATACAACAATTCTCTCCAGAAAAGAGTTGTGATTTTCTTTCAGCAATAAAAATTGATACTTTCTTCAATACAAATTACCTCAAAGATCTCTAAATTTTTTTTTCAAGCACACAATCAAGCTTTTCAAAATAAAATTAATTACCTTTCTCAAATTATATTTCTGATCTTCACCATTGAACCTCCCTGGCTCTGATACCACTTTGATGGTATTGAATGAAGAAATATCAAAACACATAACACATTGAAATATATAAAACACAAAATATTAACACACCATGCTTTTAGACAACTTCTATTGCTTGATCAAAAACATTTACATCATGCCTCTTGTATAGAGTTTAGGTTTTACAAGAAAAATCTAGAATATGCATACTACATAAAAACGTAACTAAATTCTAGTTTATTTCTAATTATAATAGATACTACTAATGTGAAACTACAGTTTCTTTTTACACAACACTAATTTACCACACTAATTTACCAGATTCTAAACAATGCGGGAGAAATTAGAAATTTCCTTCCAATATGCCCTGTATTATATTGTTACCTGTTGCTCTGTACAATAGAAAACAATTCAGACTACAAAAAGCAAATCCAAATTGGCAGAATCAATATTCCCTTGTTTAGCCGTCTATTGAAATATGTTTTAAGTTTTAGTTAATCTTAAAATTGATCAATTAAATTGTCTTTGCAGAAACATGATGCTTATTCCTTTCATTTTACTCTATTTGAAATAGATCGCAGATTTTGTGGGAAAGAGGAGTTCTGTGCCTTCAAGCTTCTTGCAAAATCTAGTTGAAAGAACAAGGAAAAAAGTAGGTCCTATTTCCAATGGCTTGGCCTGATGTTGTTTGTGGCGGTTCCCTTCCCTGGAATTGGGGCATGGTCTGTAGCCATTACATCCACAATATTAGATATGCCTTTCTGGGATGCTCTTTCTGCCAATTTCTTTGGGGTTGTTTTTGCAGAACTGCTAGTTAATTTATTGGTGAATCTTGACATCAAATATGCCATTGTTGTTGGAGCCATTTTAATTTTTGTCTCAACTGTCACATGGAGCTTCCTCAGGTACCTTAGGAAACCATCAAACAATATTAACTAATTGTAACCGGCTGAATTGTAGGCATAGAACTATTTTTGCTCATAAATATTGAGCTTTTATTGACTTTTACAACACTGCTCAAAAGGGAACACTATCGACATGATTTTCAAGAAAGAGAGTTCCAAATAAATAGATTAAACGTGGTGATAACGCAATCCAAAGGAAATTTGCAAAGCTCTTTGTTTTCTCCCCTACAAATTGTCTTGCCAGATGATAAGGGGAAGTTTCAATCGGGATTCCAATGGAGAAGAGAAGGAATTTGATTACACCTCTTGAAAAGTATGGCCAAGTTCTATTATTTCTTCTTTTACTGGATTTGTTATGAATTTTCTAGGAAGGTATATCGTGGTGCTCTTGAGTATTAACAATATCTTGAACCTTAGTAAAGCTGCCTCTCGATGCTTGTAAAGCCTGAAGTTTGGGACAAGATATAGCCCGCAGTCTTGGCCAGAATCATGACTTCATTGAACTTAAAGATGTAATAATTATGATGCCAACCAATTGGTCAACCCTATTTTTCTGATTTTCAGACTTATAAGAATGGACTATTTCAACACCTTGATGGCATAGCTCTTGAAAAGGACTTATCAAGTAGTTGCATATGCATTTACAGTGCCACTGATTATCAGATGCTTGTACAGTACAGTTTCCTGTGTACCTTTGTTTTTGTAGTTGCAAGAATTTTCTATGTTAGTCAATATGGTCTTGATGTATGCTTTAAAAGGATACAAGATCAGACACAGTGGAATGCAATTTTTCATATGCTATTAGAGAAGTAGTGAATCAACTTGAATGCCCTTTCTTGTGTGGAATCTGGCTACCTTGTTACAATTGCAATCTTTGGATAGGTTGAATATCAAAGTATCCAGGTGATTATAGTTGAGCTTGCTATAATATGCATTTATCCAAGCATTGAGCCATGATGTGGCTATTTAACCCTTTAATTTGAACATCTTACTATATTGCATATTATTATATTAGGATTGCAGAGTAATAATTGAAATTTGAGTTCTGCCATTGGAAAATCATGTCATTCTCATCCTCTACTTTTGTATTATTTTTCTTCTTGTTGAAATACCTTATTCCATCTTATGTTTAAAGCTTTCATTAATTGTTCCGAGTTGTGTTGTAATCCTATTAGCATTCAATTCACATAGCCTTGACACAGTATAGCAAAAGTGTATATGGAATTTGATGTCCTGTGTTTAAAACATGGAAAATTTGTCAAAGACTTGGGAAATGAAAATACAATATGATATTTCTCTAAAAAAAACTGTTTATTTTTACTTAATGTAGAAAATGAAGGGCTGACTGGTACTAAAATAGTAGTCCATGCCATTGTGAAGCAAGGCTGCTTGTTTTAGGGGCAGACTTTTGTTTGTTACCTAAACCCTTACTAGAGTATACGTTTATTTAAAATAAAAATTAGCAACTGCAAAAAACAATGAATAACTCATTGCATATAGAGTGTCATTGTGTACACAAAGAAACAACTTCCATTAATGAAGGTCTTTGGCTTTATAGACTAAGCATTCAATTTAGTTGTGTCAAGGAGTGGTTCATCAATTTAGAACTTTGGCAATGGGCCACAATCTACCAATTTTATTGTTCATTTAAAATAAGAGGCGAGTATCTTGTCTTTCAATATAGAGACTAATGATATTATAGGATCAACCTTTTTTGAAAGTACTATGTTCAATTAGGATCAAAATTGATTGGGATTTGACCATAATTCTTGTAAATTTCAATGCATGGTGTGAGATAATCTCTATATAGTGGAGCAAGAATGTTTTATCCCTGGTGGCATGAACTAATCTTTTAAAAAATGTGCAATAGGTATTAAGCTACATTTTCATTCACAAGCCTCAAAAAGGTTAGTAGATTCACGAGCATGGTTTGAGCAAATCATTGTTGTCAATGAGCACTTTGCTGTTCACAAACATATGAAATATTTTTCTCAAAAACAGAATGAGATTATCTCCAGTTTTTTGAGGACAAATTTGCTTTCAGAAATTTTGCATATTAAATTTTTATATTCTTGTCCAGTTTGAGGAGCACTTTGTTGTTCACAAACATGTGAAATCTTTTTCTCATTTGAAACAGAATGAGATAATCTCTAGTATTTTGAGGACAAATTTGCTTTCAGAATTTCTGCATATTATATTTTCAGATTCTTGTCCAGTTTGAGTCGCAGGTTTACATTGTAGTAGTAGTTTTAAAGCACTTTCTTAGCTTTGTGGTTGGACACCTACAATGACTTTACTATCATATGCAGAGAAAAAAATGTTGCCACAATTCTCCCAATGGAGATTTAGGACCTTTGTAGGTTGCTTTTTAGAATAGGTAGCATAGAGCATGAGAGATTTACCTCCTTTGATACGAACATTTGTTTTCCTTGCTATACATCACTGTCTTTTAATAGGAATTATATGAATGGGTGACCTTTTAATGTTTTCCTGTTTTTTGCTTTGATTAATTTAACATAGTGTATTTCTCTACAGTGTTCTTATTATTCTTGTATATAAGCCTCAGAAACTTATTGCATTTTTTTGTATTCTATGGTTTTGCAGGGAGGAGATCACTATTGCATAATGAATTCCAATTCAATAAAAAAATTAAAATTTCTTCTTGCCACTGCATCAAATATTATTCAGTTGGCATTACAAATTTGGAATGATCTTCAAAACTCAAACATTATACAAAAAAAAATTAAGAGACAAAGAATAGATTTATCTGAAATAAGACAATCGTCAAATATGGAATTCAAAGACATGGAAACAATGCTTCATGCAATCACTTCTGAGCTGGAAAGTGACATTGTCGAGAAATTATCTATTTATCAGCGGGAAGGAAGGATTAAGGGGGGGTGGTATGTGAAGCCACGCTCTTTTCATTGGTGGAACCACTACATTTTTCAAGTTATATGTGATGATGAACGTTTTCGTAGCATTTTCAGGTTGCATATGCATTATTTCAAAATCTTTGTGAAAATTTGAATGATGACCTAAAACAAGGTGAAATACTATATTCATTGGCTACATCTATAAAAGGTAGAGTCCTTCCAGTAGAGAAACAAGTTGTCATTGCAATTTTATGATTGTCATCTGGGATGACAATGCTTAACATTAGTGAACTATTTGGTTGTGGAAAGTCAACTACGGTAAGAGTTGTAAATAAGTTCATTAATATCTTTTATCTTCGATTTCGAAGTCATATCCAATGGCCTAGTAACCACATGAAACTTGCGCATGTAAAAGAAGGCTTTCATCTAAAACAAGGATTTCCAAATTGTTGTGGAGCTATATATGTAACTCATTCAATTTCATCTTCCACCTAATGGGTGCTCTACTGATTGGTATGATGGTGATCATAACTATAGTATGTCATTACAAACAATTGTTGATAGTAATTAAGCTTAGAGGCTTCCTGCAGTGGCATCAACGAGTCTATGTACATTTTTATTCTCTACATTTATTTTGACGTGTATAGTTGACAGTCACGCATCAGATAAGGATTAAAAAAACAAAGATATGCTTATCAACACAGCTTGCAAACTGCAGTTGAATAAAACAAAAACTAAAAACAAAAAAACTAAAACAGAAAGCAGCTTGCATTGATCATGCATAATCTAGAGAGCGATGCATTTCTTGTCATCAAAACGCTCATAAGAAGGAGAGACAGTAGGCCAACAGGGCTCAGATTCAGGCTGACAGAAGCAGCAAGAGTTGTGGGAGTAACACTAATTTATATGGCCTGCAATGTTTTCCTGGCTCTGGTCTTCTCAGTCCCCACTCTTCTCGCGTGTTTGACACAGCCATGCCCATCATCCAACCCATTCCTGCTGTTTTTGGCTACAATACCCAACACCCATCCCTGTTTGGAGGGTCTCCTGCCATTAATCCAAGGTCTGCAACCATCCGTCCTAATACCAATCCATTGATTTATGTTACTCCACAATACCAGGAGTTTGGGTCTGGGTTTTCCTCAATCATGTCCTATACTCCCAACATCTATTCCTTCCAATCTTCATCCAACGATTTACCAAGCTTCATATCTCTGCCATTGCCCTTCCAACCGAGACAGTTAAGTAACTTGCTTAGCTTTCAACAACAAGAGGTTGTTCCAAGTGCAGTTATCCATATTTTTGTAATTTTGAATTTTCATAATAGCAAACCAAATTTTGAGTTCATCGACAGTTGAATTTAAACTTTCGACTATGTAAAATTTATCTTTCCTTTTCGATTCAAAAGGCTCAATTGTAGAGCACAAAGATATACGAGAGGGGTGAATCAGTATATCAACAAAATTTTACCCTCTCAACTTTTATCAACTTTAAAACTTCACAATATCAACCATGCAAGAATATAACAATATGAACAAGTTGACACCAAGATTTTATGTGGAAACCCTTACGGGAGAAAACCACAGTACAAATAATGTACTTTATGAATTATATAAGTATTACAATGAATGTAGGCACCAACCTACTTGAATCACCAACTTTGTAGTTTAGTAGGCACCAACCTACAAGGAGAAACAACTCTTAAAGTTTGTAGGCACTAACCTACTAGAGGCACCAACCCCCACTTGCCAAGCACCAACTTAGCAAAAATAATAACTTCAAGAATAATGTTCCACCTTCATTGTTGCTTCTTCAACTTATGTTGGACAATCAAATCTCTTGTTTGATAACACTCTTCCTCTCCTTTTCACATTAATGATTTACTTCATGATGATATCATTTAATTACTTTACCAAATCTGCATTATACTCTTTTTCTCAAATCTTTATTTATTCTCATTCACCAATCAGCTCTCAAATAATGCAATGTATGCTCCAAATTTTGCCTTATGAATGTTACAAATTCTGCTCCAATAATGTGCTTCAAGGCTGCTTCAAGACTGCTACATTGTCATGCCTTCCTTTTACACTTGTCAATTTGCCCCACATCTGAATATAGATCTGCAATAATATCCTTTAAGATCTGCTCATAAACTTCAATAATATATGCTCATAAGTCTGCACCACTCTTCATAAATATCTGCTCATAGGCGCCTACTCAAAAGTGAGAAAGATCTTAGTTAAATTCTTGTGACTTTTCACAAATCCATCTTAAAACCCAAGTGTCTTCATACTCCTGGGCTGCTGGTGTATTTATGGTATCACTTGTTCAACCCTTCACACCACTCACTTCACTACTTGAATAACCTGCCTTTATATTTGCAATGTTTCTATGAATGGATGTGTTGTGACTTTTCATAACATTTCCCATTGCAAATGGGGACCTCTCTGTTTTTTTTCTTTTTGGTTTTTGCATTAGCTGCAATTGCTAGTCACTAGTCTTTTACAATGAGGAGTTTGAAGTCAGAGTTTTGAGTTATCACCCAAGCCAACTGGAGAATTCAAGCCCAAAATAGTGCCTAAACGTCATGGAAGTGCTCAGAAGGTCTGGAAGATGAGGATCACCTGTGTTTTGAGTCAATTCTGACACTTCCTATTTTTTAGGGATTTTTGCTTTTTTGCTTTTTTCAGTTTTGGCATTTTTGGACCAATCTGAGACCCCTATTTTTTAAGGATTTTGCTTTTTCTATTTTTAGAAAGTCAACCCTGGTCATGGAGTCAACATTTCCATTTTTAGAATCAAAAAATTTAGGCCTCCAAAAGAAAAAGCAACCAAAAATCATGAAAAGCAAAGAAAAATCATGAAAAATCAAGAGAAAAGTCATATGGTGAAGGTTGAATAATCCAAAATTAGACAAGATTGGCAGCCAGAAATTCATGGCATAATCATCATGAAGTCTACCATACTCAAGGAATTTAGCAATGGCATAATCATCATGAAGTCCGCCATACTCAAGGAAAAGCAATGTCAAAACATCCATGAAGTCTACCATACTCAATGTCAAGATGAAGTCTGCTTGGAGGAAGGAGGATAGGAAATGGAAAGGATGAAGACAAGTCCACCAAGAAATGTCTTGAGCATCAAGAAGTCCGCCCAAGCATGGAGAGAAAAATGTCAAGACATCTATAAAGTCTGCCCCACCAAAAGTGACAATGTCAAAACCATTGGGAAGTCCGCCCAACCTTATGGCAAGTTGGAAGGAAAGTCCGCCCAAGCCAAGGATGGCATGGCATGAGGTTCATGAAGTCCTCTCAAGCAAGAGGAGGAAGGAAAATTCAAAAAAATGACTAAGTATGGATGCCTTGGGAAGGAAATTTCATGAAATTGGCTAAGTATTGGCAAAATTTGGTTAAGTGTTGAAGGTAGCGCCATGTCTAAGACAAGGCAAAGTCCGCCCCACTTGAAGATGAGATGGCACAAGCACTTCAAAGTCCGACCTTGTCTAGGTGTGGAATGTCTTAAGCATGATGGAGTCCGACTTTGCCCAAGGGAAGGATGTCCAAACCACTTCAAAGTCCGACTTTGGCCAAGGGAGAAAAATGTTTAAGTGTTAGCAAAGTTTGCCTTGGCATAAGATGAATAAAGTCCGACTTGGCTAGAAAGAAAGACGTCCAAACCAATGGAAAGTCCGACCTTGCCCAAGAAATGATTGTCCAAACGTGAGTAAAGTTCGACTTTGCTTAAAGAAGGCATGTCCTAACATTCAAGCAAAATGGCAAGCATGATGCAAAGTCCAACTTTGGCATAAAGAGTGGATGGCAAGACCAAAGTAAGGTCCGCCCAAGGAGAAAAATTCAGAAAATTGACTAAGTGTTGGAAGGAAAACAAGAGGAATAAAGAGGAAAAGTAAAGAGAAAGTGAATAAAATCCTTGTCCAAGGATGGAATTTGTCCTACGTAGCACAAGCCAAATTCAAAATTGAAGACAAATCCACAGGAAAAGTTCAT
>VDFB02160805.1:0-14769 GCA_007258455.2 Sequoia sempervirens | reverse complement strand
AAAATAAAGCTTTCAAGAAAATTCATAACTACCTTTGTTGTACATTTCCTACATGCAATAGCTTCTATCCATCTAGTACAACAATCGAAAGTAGTTAGAATGTACCTGTGTCCTGTAGATGATGGTGGGCTTATCAGACCAATGAAGTCAAGACCCCATTGTGTGAATTGCCTCACCTTCAAAACTGGTTACAACGGGACATCAACGTTCTTTTCTCTAGTTGTGGCGGTTTGGCAGATGTGGCACATACGAACATGGTTGTGAGAATCTTTGAAGACCATTGGCCAAACTTGTCATGAAATTATTTTAAGATCTGATCTGCTTCTTCTTGGCCAAGGCATCTCAAATAGACACCTTCGTGATTCCTCTTGTATAGTATGGATCCTTGCAGCATATAGCTACTACTTTTCAAATAGAGAGCATGTTTGTAAACTCCTTGCAAGTGAGGCAGGCACTTGTTGTTCAACAAATAATAGACGATGTCATCGTACCATTCCCCAGGGGAAACATCCTCGAGCTAGTACTGCTGAACCGTGAGCACTATTTCAACTATTGTTCAGGTGAGGGCTTGTCCTCTCACTAATTTCATGGGCTGAATTTCCATGTCATATTCCTATAAAAGGGTAACCCACTTGGTTCTTCTCTCTCCCAACTCATTTTGCATGAGCAAGGTCCTCACTGCTGGGTTAGGGACAATGGCGAGCACCTTATTATGTAGGATGTAATGTGTAAACTTCTCAACTCCTATGAGAAGATAATATGCTTTCTTTTCCACATTGTGATATCTTAGTTCAACATCTTTCAAGGGGGTGATCATAAAGGCGATTGGGTGCTCATTTCCTTCGTCATCCTTTTGGGTTAAAATGCTAGCACATGAGTGATCTAAAGCAAAAGAATAAATGTAAAATGGATTTAGGTAATCTACGCTGACTAACATTGGTTCCTCGATAATTTCTTTCTTAATTTCTTCAAAGGCCTAGTTTGCTTGTGGATTCCACTCAATCTTGGCATCTTGCTTTAACATGGTGTTGAGCAACTTGATGATTTCAGAAAAGCCTGTGATGAACTTCCTGACAAAGTTTATCTTTCCAAAGAAATATTTCAGTTCCTTCTTACTACTTGGTAGCTGAATCTTTAGCAAAGACTAGATGTGCTCGGGGTCTATAGAAATTCCTCGTTCTGAAATAACATGCTCGAGTAACTTGCCTTCAGTGACTCCAAAGATGCACTTCTTTGGATTAAGGGAAACCCCAAATTCTTGACATCTTTGGAAAACTTTGCTCAAATTGGAGATGTGATCACTTCACTTCTTTGAAAACATGGTCAAATCATCCATGTAGATGATTATAAACTTTGCAATCAGATCTTTGAAGGTAATATCCATTGCATGCTGGAAAGTGGTGCTGACATTGATGAGCCCAAATGGCATTCTTTTATATGCAAAGGTCCACCACTTGGTGGTGAACGCCGTTTTGTGTCAATCTTCATACTGCACCATTACTTGATTGTACCTAGAGTACCCATCGAGGAAGGACATCATCTGTGATCCATTGACAATCTACAATACCTCATCCAATGAAAGCACTGGGTGGTTGTCCTTTTTCTAAAACCCTGTTCAGATTGTGAAAGTCCATGCACAATTTGATTTCTCCATTCTTTTTCCGAATCGGGACCAAATTTTCCACTCACATGGAGTGCTTAACTGGAAAGATGATTTTCGCTTAAAGTAGTTTTGCACTTCCTTGTTAATGATAGGCTCCAACAAGGCATTGATGGGGCACTGCCTTTGCCGGAATGGTGATTCATCAGGCTTGAGAGGGATGGTATGTGTGATAATGGAGGTATCATAGGTCTTCAAGTATTCATAGCTCCATGCTACCACATCGTGATACTTCCACAAGGCATCTACAATTCCTTTCTTTTCTTCTATAGTGCACACCTTGCCAATAAACACATTTTTGGCTTCCTCAACTGTTCTGAGGTTGTGGGTGTCGTACGAGTATTTTATGGCATCCCTCTTTGTTTTCTGATGTTGATCTCTAATTTGATCCAGGTCAAATATGTGCTCAAGCTAAACCATCCCTCTGGGGATCGTATTGGTTTTGAGGTTAATGACCCCATCTATATCTAGTTTAGCTTCCTTAGGATCGACTTCATAAATTATCTGTGTTGTAAACATGTTAGAACTAGTGATGAACTCTAGGATGTACTTATCATCATTGAATACTTAGAAATGAGTGACATTGTTTGGCATGGAAGGGGTGGATGTCAACTCAACTGTGAATCTCTTGAGTCTAGACAAAGACAAGGGTTGAAGCGTGCTAGCCGCTTGAGCCAAAGCATCAATAATATGATTTTGAGAGTGTGGGATCAACTATATATTAAATGCATCTAGACTCTCTAAAAGATCACAGACTCTATGCCTATAATTTTCCAACCTTCTGTCATTAGATGAGTATAATTTTTTGACATGTTTGACTACCAGTTCAGAATCACCGAAAACTTGTAGCATTTTAACATTATTTCTTAAAGCCATTAAGATACCATGTACTAATGCTTCATATTCTACTGCGTTGTTGGTACAGTGAAACTAAAGTTTGTGGGTAGCAAAGTAGGTCTTACTCATAGGGCTAATGAGTTCAAACTCTGCACCAGCTCCTTGCTTGGACTTGGATCCATCGAAGTGTAGCATCCAGAACATGGAAGGCTCTTTGACACTAGGTCCAATCATGTGTTCATTCTTTTTTGGCTACATGCTTGCATCCATAACCTCTGAAGTAGACATTGATTTAGTATGATTGGGGGTAGGCTGCCTAGATGCCATATCCTTCTGAGGAGTAACTAATCCTTTGATATGTTCAACAATTGCTTGGCACAAGCAATATTCGAATTCAGAGTGGGCAACATTGTGAACTCTACACCAACTTGGCAGTGAGAGGTCTTGGAAGTCCATCCTTACCCCTAGGCTGAGTTGATCTTGTACACATTTCTCCATAAAATCTCAAAAATTATCCAATAGTCCTAAGTTACCATCTTCGTAAGGCTCATCATCCTCTAATTCTACCAACATTTTAGTGCTTTGAGGTGCATAGGTGAGGTTGGTCAGAGGACTGCATTAGACCAGGCAGACCTCTCCAGCTAGTTCTTCCTCTTGAGGCTCCACTTCTTCCTAATAAGCAAAGGACAATAATTTCCCAATTCTATTTTTAGCAAGCAACACCTCATTGATGTTGTTATACTATGTAATCATGAACTTCATGCGTGGCTCCCGATCTATTCGAATCTAGTTTGGAAGCCCTTTCCATGGCAGCCACATGTGAGAGAAATCTATTGTGACATACCCATTCAACACACGGTGAAGTCCCGTCCCAGGATAATTTCGTATGTATTAGGAATATCCACAACCTGGATGTCAATAACTTGTTGCACCCTTGGGTCTACAACAATCTGCATTGGGATAAGATTGATCTCCCCAACAATGTTAACCTCTGTTTTGTTCAGCTGAGTCACTTTTCTCGTTGAAGGTGTAGGGGTAATTCCAAGAGCTTTACACATTTCCAAGGGAATGACATTGGATGATGCTTCAGAGTCAATTAGACAATTGTGCAAATTCTTCCCAAATATTTTAATTGTGGTGAGGAAAGGTGGCGTTTCAAATTTTCCTTAGAAGAGACCCATAGGTATGTCCACTTGGGCCACTTGACCCTTGTCCTTTTCATTTGTTTTTTCCTTGGATTATCCTAGAGTTTTCTCTTTAGTAGATTGTTTTCTAGCTTGTTGGTTGATGGGAGCATCCTTCTTTCTGCCTAGGATTTCTTGGATTATGGGCTCCTGTTGAGGCTCTTCAAAGGTGACTCTCTTGGCAAGTATTTCTTGTGTTTCCTTAGAGGAGGGGATTCCATTAATTACCCTAAAAAAGGCACGCCTAACTATAGGAACCTTGAGCAACTCAAAGGAAGATAGGATAATTTTAACTTTCTTGAACTCTTCAATAACATATTCACCCATTTGTTCAATCTCGACTTCTAAGGATCTGCCTATGGATGAGCTGGCAGGTTGGCCTTGTGTTTGATTTGGCTATTGGTTGTTGTTCAAATATTGTTTAGGCACATAAGGGTAGCTTGGGTTGTTGCTTGCATTAGGGTCAGGTGGGGTACTGAAGTTATTAGGCGGAGTGGAGGTAGTGAATGGTCTCCCTATTTGTCTATTCCTCAGATTATATGAAGAGGTTCTTTGATGGAACATTTGCACTTCATCCTCACGAGGCTCTTCTTCATCTATGGGACCATTATCTACTGAAGTAAAGAGCTGAGATAAAGCTTCTTCGTTACTTAACTCTTGTACTTCTTTGTTCTTGGCAGAGGTGGCCTTGATCTTGGGCTCATTGCTCTCGCTTAGTGGGAATGGTGCTTGATTGACCACAAGATAGGAGGAATCATATGGGTAAGATGAAATGATGTCTCTATAGTTGGCACTCTCAACAACATTTTGGACCTCCACTTGAAAGATTTTCATGGCTGCTGGGGTAGTCCAATTCAGAATGCCTACTTGTCTTATGAATTTGGTACCATCCAGATAAAGCAACCTTAGCAAGGTACACTCCACTGGTTGTCTTTTTTGTGTTTGCAGGTTGATCAAGGGGAGTGGGAACACCTCCTTTTTTGGGTCTTGTATTCCACGTTCTATTCTATCTTTGGGAGGGTCTTCTTTTAAAGTTCTGATAAGCATTCTTCCCTTGGTCATAGTTCTATCTAGAGGAGGTACTTGCCTTGTGATTATCCTTGTTATCTTGGTTGAGATTGGCCTGAATGCTACGTTGGGAAGCTTGCCGCTGGCTATTCTAATTTCTCAAGTGCATCATCCCTATGGACATCTTTCAGATCATCTCCGTCAGCTCATCGAATCAATCCTTCTCTATATTACTTGGTTGTGGCATCTAATTCTAGAGAAAGATGAGCTATGCTACTGACTGATTTTGTTGAGTAGGTGGGAATTCGGGCCCTTGTAGATATGTCAGTGCCTATGGCGATTGTGTATAAGTTTGTTGTTGTTGAGGCTGTAAGTTATGAGGCATTGGGGGCACCTGGTTCATGGGCTACCCAAAATGAGGTACTATAGGTAGTTGTGGCACTTGATTCATCAAGGGCATCTGATGCTGCAATGCTTGAGTAAGTCCCTAAATCTATAGAGGATGGGCAACCTTCCCTAAGGAGGGCAGTGGACTAGAAATGTTTTGACCCAAGTCAGTATTGGCAATAACTGCCTCAGTGTAAGTGTCTACTAATCTGGTCGGAGCTAGTCGCATTCTCTTCACCAATGTAGCTGTGAGGTTGTCTAGTGCTGTGTAATAAACTAGCACAATAACAACATCATTGAGCACATATAGAGCTTGCAACCTTGTGTAGGCTTGGTGGAATTGATCGTTGAAGGAGTTGATCGACTCATTGACTTCCCTATGAACTGATGTGAATTGTCGATATAGCTCCGAAGGGCTGATCAAGATCTTGTACTTCTACAAGAAGGCATTCATCATCAAATCCCAAGATGTAATGGATCCTGTCGGCAAGTTAATATACCAATAGAAGGCTTCTTCCCCCAACAAGTAAGGGAAAATCCTACACACCACATCTTCCTGATCGATCTGCATGTCTTTCAACATTGTTTAGAATATTTTGATATGTTCTTTAGCCGTCCTCTATGGATGTCGAGGATTGAATTTCGTACAAAAGCTCTTAGGATTCTTAGGCATGCCATGGTAAGAGTTGAAGAACAATGGAGAAGGATTATTCCTAGGGATGGTATTTGCTGTTGAACAATGATTTGGGGCTGCATAGGGGTAGCGACAGTTGGGACTGCACCTTGGACTTGGGGGGTAGGGAAGGGGGCAACACCTTGGCTATGGGAAGCAAGCGGTGGAAAAGCTGTGTGGTATGGCTGAAGGGAAGGGATGGAGCTGAAGGAAGTCTATTGGGTATGGGGTGAATGGAAGGAGAAAGGAGGCAAAGGCAAAGGTGAAGTGGGTGGAATGGAGGAAGAAGAGGCTGCATCCCCTCTTTTAGTTCTTCTAGCCCTTGTAGGAGGCTGTAATTCTTGAAATTCCCCTTTTTTTGGAGTAGACCTTAAAACTCTTTGAGACCTCTCAAGGGAGAGTGAATCACCTCGATCCAACTTAGCTCAAATTCCCTCCTTCTAACGCCAATTTTGTTGATAGGTGTTTTAGCACTTTCTCAACACAGATAGTGCGTAGGTGCACTACCTCTCTTGAAAGGCAATCTCTAACAACGAGTTGCTGAAATCACCCCAAGGTCTCTCGGTGTCAGGTCATGAATTGCATGGAATTTATTAGTTGGTTCAATGTTATTTTTTTGGTAATCATAGGGAAGACTTATAGAGTTAAGTTGGAAGGAAGTTGGATCCTAAAATGGAGTTCTTGAGATGGGGAAATTGGTGTGCAATTCTTTAGGTTCAAGCTGTAGACACCTAAATTTGGACACTTAATTTATCCAAATTTATCCCCTTTCATCTAAACATCCCCTTATCCCATTAATTAAGTAATATCACTATTATTTAATTAATACCTCTAAAGCTTCTCCCTAAGGTATCTAGTTAAATAATTAAATACCTTCCCCTTTCATCAAATGAATTAAATAAATATGACATTTATTTAATTCCTCATATGTCATCCTCCATCATTTTTATCTAATCCTAATCCATCTTCTAATCTCATCATTAGAGATGTGTACATGCCTAATCCTTGATTAGGATGTGTCACATCCTCCAACTTTTGCAAGTTGGCCTCTAATATCTCTTAGCCACCTAACCCTCCTCTAATCCTTCATTAACTAGCCTAATCAACCTCCTAAGGAATTTTTAATTCCTTTCATCCATCAGAGGAATATTAAATTCCTTTTTTTCTTCCCCGTGTGATCTTTGACTTGTCACATCAAGTCACATGTGAAATTTAACCGTCTTCTAATCATAATTAATTTATGGTTAGGATGTGCACACCGCTAATCATCATTAGGGTCACATCCTCCATAATCTCCCACTTGCCTCTAATATGACATTAATTTGTCTAATCAGGTACTTGCACAACCTTAATCAATTAATTAGGTCAACCTAATCCCCATGTCATTTATGGAATATGTCATAAGTCAACCTTATTAAAGACTTTCTCCTTTGGAGAAGGCACTCCATTCCCCATGTGAATTTTTAATTCACATTTAATCCCCCAATGCATTTCAAGGAATTTTAAATTCTCTCTCTCATCCCCATGTGGATATTTGAGGAATTTTTAATTCCTCACATATCTCATCCACATGGAGACAAGGACCTCCTTTATGGGAGATCTTTCCCAATCCCAAGGTACTATGTACTACCTCCATGTCATGTACTCTCCTTCCAACTCATGTACACATCATCCTTTTCAAGCCACTTCACATGCCACATGTCAAGATGTGAGGGCTTGTGAGTTCTCAACTCACCATAGCCCTACATCTTGGCCTTGTTGGTTTAATCCCAACCATCCATTTCTCTAGAGAATTCAAAATTCTCTATAAATACCCCCTCTTTTCTCTCATTTTGGGGAGATCATTTATGCTAGCCAAACTCTTGCAAAATTTTCTCTTGAGCCATACTTAGCCAAATTCTTGCATTTGCATCCATTATCACCTATTTTCCATTCATCTTGCATCTCTTGCCATCAAAGGAGCATACACTACATCAAATATCGAAGGCCAACCAAAGGATCAATTCGAGACAAGGTGAATCAATTTAATTTGCTATCTTTACTTTGTTTTTGAATCCAACTAGGCCAATCTTGAGGTGTAGGGTGTTCATAGTTGTTGTTTGCACTCTTTTGTTTGCTACTCATTTTGTAACAAGTATTTTCGCCTGTTCACACAAACAACAATCTAAAACTCCTATTTCAGCTTGAGATTTGGCTTTACAATGTGCAATGAACCTTAGCATAGGTTATTTCTAAAAAAAGGAAAAGGGTAGGGAGGAAAGGAGGTTCCTGGATTTGAAACTAATAGTGAACAATGATCATGAAGGACCCTGCTACAGACAACTTTCCTAAAACAAAATTTCACTTAACCAGATTACCTCACTGTCTCATGAAATTTGCACAAGCTTCTAAGGACTACAGATATTCAATCATTCATTCACCACAAGCATGAATAAAAGATAAAAGTTTAGAGTAGCTTTTAGATTATGCCTAGACTAACTTTGCAAAGCTGTTTGTCATCAACAAACAACAAAAAGTATGGACAAGGAAAGTTGCCAGCACACAACATAATTCTTCAAAATCAGTGAACAACATCAATTAATCTACTAGAACAAGCTAAAACATGCAAAAAAAAGAAGTAAATCTACTCAAATTAACTAACTATGGGAGAAGAACCATGTAACATGCAACCAAAACTCAAGAATTCACCAAAATTCAATGAACTATTAAAACTTCAGCAGCATGCCTTTACAACAACTCAACTCTCTCTTGAAAATGAGACGAGGCCCCCGTTTTATAGTGTCCAAAAATAAAAATGAATGGCCAAGATTGATTTGCATTGTGTGGCCAAGATTCACTACAAACTAGGGTTTCACCTACCCCCAAATACATTACAATTTAAAATTGCATCTTTGTCTTTTTCCCTATTTTGTCCTTTTGTGGCAGCACTGTAGCTCTTTTGTCTTTTGCTGATTTTCCTTTTCTCTAGCTACACTGTTGGGAATTCATCATCAATCACAAGAATTCTTTCATTTCTCTTCATGGTGGCATACTCCACAACATGCCGATAAATCCACAAAGCTTATCCCACTCCAATATATTAGATTCGATCACTTGGAAGTTGAATCTCCTTCATTTGTTCATGACGATATCCTAGTCCTTGTCAAATTTCTGTGCATTCTTAATCACCTACTCAGACTGAGCAAAGGCTCGAGCAACAAAGCCCATAAAATCCGGCGTGAGCACATCCGTGGTGCCATTTTCCATTCTCTTGTGGAAGTAGGGCTTTATCTTTTTATTATCCAACTTGACTACTGACACATCAAAGTCTGTCATCAACTTTATGTATTCTTCACAAACAACCTAGACTTCCTTGATCTAATCAATTTCAATCTCCACCTCATGGAGCACTTGCTCTAACAACTCTTTTCTATGGTCAAGGCTCGACTTCCAAGTCTCTATGAGCCAATGATCGCCTTTAGCCAAAGCAAACTCCTTTTCCCAGGATCCATCAGGTACCTTGAGGATAGCCTCAAGTTTGGGGTACATGATCCTGTATAACTTGAGGAAGTCAATGCAAAACTTCCTTATTCCCTCGAGCACTATCTACAACTCCAGGAATTTGTTGTCTATTCTAATTGCACGATCGATGCCCATATTGCTGTTGTAGATGACCTGCTGGAACCAATCCTTTGTGGCTTTAGTCCAATTCTTTCTCTTTTCCAACTGATCAATGTGGTCTTTGGACAGTAATTGTGGTGGTGCTGAGGATGTGGTGGGGAGTTCTTCCACTGATGACCACTGCTGAATATAGGCTATTAGGTCAACCACTTGTGCCTTTAGCTCCTCCTTGGAGACCTTATCCTTATGCATTTGGTGCACGATGGTGGCAACAAACCCTTGGAGGTGATCAATTTTCTGCTCTCATGTCGCTGTCCCCAGATCAAGGGTGGAGATGTTATAACTTATCCCCTCTTCATTCACCATTGGGGTGGCTATTTGCACTGTTTAGGATCTGGAGGTATCCATTGTCAGCTAAGCTCTGACCTTTGGTTTTTTCTCTTTCTTCGTGCTTATTTGGGTTTGAGCCAGGATGGCCTCCAACCTTGCCCTCAGATCCTTTGAGATCGGGGTTTTCTTTTCCAACCGTTTTTTGAGCCACTTAGGCATCTGAGAATCTCCCCTTGATGATTTATGACTACCTTCTTCTTCATGGATGTGTTTAATCTCCATTACCTTATCACCCAAAGCTTCTTGTTATGTCCATCCTTCTTCCTCATCAGAATCCTAAATAAACACAATTTCCTTCTACGGAGACTTAGAGTTAGCATGCTCCTTGGGGTTGTCTTCCCCTTCAACAACTTTCTTTTCTTCTTCGTCATGCTCATGCTCCTTGGGCTATACTGTTTCTGAGCTCTTGTGAACTCCAGACTCTTCTTCATGCTAAGGTGGCATCTGCTCATCATGCTCTAGGTTCTCTTCTTTCTCCACTTTTTCTTCCTCTTCTTGTTCTCCTGAAAGAGGCATTTCTTCATTGTGGTTGGGACTTTTGTCATGTTCCCCAGTTGGAGGTTCAGTATCTTCCTCCATTTCCCCTTCTTCATTTTTTTCTTCATCAAAGGGCTTCCTTTCTACTTCCTCTGACATCTTTGAGTTTCTGAGCTGACTCCTCCTCAAGGTCTGAATCGAAGGTTTCCATGATGTACTTGGTGTGAGGATCTTCAGTTCCTTCCTCCAATGATTGTGTTTATTCTCCTTTGCACACCGCCTTGTCAATTGTTAGATGCTCGTACTCGGGGTGCTCGTGGTAATAATCAACTTCCTCTTCTATCTCTTTTGTAGCTTCTCTTTCTTGTCTCTCCAACTCTTCTGATATCTCCATTGTGGCCTTCATCTCTGGCGGTTCAGTCAGAGGAGTATGGGTATGAAGGCTGGCAACAATTTGTGCTTGGGTAGCTTGTATGGCCGAGCTCATCAACACCCTAGAAAGCTCCAATGGAATATTCTACATGTGATGAGCGAAGGCCTCTGGGAGTGAGAGAGAGGGAATTGGCATAGTTGTTGTTGCCAGGGGAAGTGATGTTGGAGATATTGAGGAGGAGGAGAGTGGAGAGGTGGTGGAAAAAGAAGAGTCAATTATCATTACCTGGGCCATGGGCGGAGTGGAGGCAAGGTGAACTGAAATGTGCACTGTAGGTGGGGAAGTAGCAACCATCACTTGAGAGGTAGGCATGGCAGCAGCAATAATAACAACATCAGTAGTAGCAGTGGCTGCAAGAATGGAGGCAATAGGTGGGGACTTTGGTTGCTCAGCCTCTACTTCCTCTCCTTTGTGAAGCGGGCTTCCTAGATGGTATCAAGACCTCCCAATGTCTTCGGTATTTTGGAGGATTCACCCTCTGAAGCTTTTCTTGAGTATACCTTAGGCTTGGGCTGGCTTTCAACTGATTCTTTTCTCTTTTGGGACATGGTGGCTGGAGGAGATTTTGAGGTTTCTCCAACAATTGCCCCATTGCTAGTTTCACTTGCAGGCTCTTCCTCAAGTTCCTCATAGGTTAGGGTGACCCCTTGTTGCTTCAATTGGGCAATTTTCCCATCAATCCATTCCTTTGTTTTAGCCTTGATGAGATTTGTTAGAATATCAAGGTCGTCAACCTCTTGCTCATCCCAATCAATCAACGACAGTGGGAGATTAGCGACTACATTGTATCAAGGATCCACCACCATATTTTCATCTTCTACTACCTGATTTGGCATTGAAAATAGGGGGACCCTTTTCACAAAATATGTAGTCATGCGCATATAGTGCCTCATTCACACTTCATTATCGTCATTGCAGTTAGCCCAAAAATCTTCAACACTATGTAAATGGGCGTATTCAGCCACGACCATCTTCTTTAGCTTATTGTAAGGGTCCATTTGTGGATGGGTGGTGTGGAACCTCATATTATACTCCATGAGCTCTTTATCTGAATTGTTAGCACATTGGGATATGTGGAGTTCATATAGCCCTTGGCCGAAAGAGAGGGGATAAGGGATCCTTTCCCTACGTTTGTTGCTCAGGAGGGCATGTGCATGCTGCAACTATCAAGAGAGTTCTAATAGTATTATCTAGTCATTGGGATACCAAGGCAGCTTGTATGGTTTCTTTGAAAAGCCTTTAGCTCGAATGTAGGTAAACTTTGGAAATTGAATGAATAAGAAGGAAAACTAGCGTAGGAAGGCATTAGCACAATGGGAGACTCTTCTTTCGAAGTCACCCCTGAGTAATCAGATGATATGACCTATGAAAGCATCATTAACCCTACAGTAATCCCTCTTAAAGTTTTTGAACTACAATTGAGGGTACCTGTCATAAACCTTTAATTCTTTGCTTGGTTCCTCATAAAGGATCCTTGAACAAACCTCTGTATTGCGTCTTGTCAGCTAGCAAATATATAAGGTAAGATGTCATATAGAAGTGCGAGGTCTTCTTGACAACCATAAAATGTTCATGTAGGCAATTGCTGATAATCCTGACCCAATAGAACTTGGTTTGAACACAAAGAATGTCATCCATGAAATACAACATCCATTTTTGGAAGTAGGAAGTAGTCGGAAGGCCCATTACTTTGCTTAATAGGGTCACCAGGTCATGATAATCCTCATAAAAGTCACTGTGGAAGAGCTCTTGGGGGACCTTGGCTGCACTACCCCTCTTCTCCTTCAACTAATATTGATTTATGAGCCATTTATATTTGAGGGGGTCTTCATCCCACATCTCCTTGCCATCTTCCTTGGTTGCTTCCTCCATCTCCCCAAAGGTAGGGATATGGAAGGTCTTTCCTATTAACTTGGTGGAGAAGTCAACCAGAATGTTTCCATCTCCATCCACAATTGTCCTAGTCTCTGGCTGATATGCCTCCCTGTAGGCCATCACTAGTTTAGGAGCAACAAGTGTAGGAGGGAAGCCTGCAGCTTTGGGAAACCCACTACTTCTGATTTTTCTTGCACTTTCCATTGTAGGGTTCATTCGGAGCCTTTGCTTGAATTCATCGATATCCACATGTTTGATGTTTGTATTGGAAACCTCCTTCCAAGCTAAGGTGACCTTGGAGTTGAAAGGTTCCCCTTAGAACTTATACTTCATCTGATCTTTGTCTTCTTTTCCATGGGGTACTTGGTTGTTTTCTTACCCTTGTCCCTCTCCATGACTGCCTCCAAAGGTCTTGCATTCGATTCCACAAATCCTACGGGTGAAAGAGAGGTAAGCACATTCAAACATGAAAACACGGGAAAGTTAGCCAAATCCTACAAAATGACATTAGATTGGATAATTCATCATTTATGAACCCTAACATATCTTCGAGATTGTCATTAACATTTTATAGGAGGGAGTTTGAGCAATTCGGGCCCAGGGGATCAAACTTCCTTGGGCTGATGGCAGTTCTGGAGCAACTGTAGGAGGGATGATAATCAGGGCACGACGGTCCACCTGTCCCAACCCACCTTGAGATTCGGTCTATTTATGGGGTCTATTAAGGAGGTCGCCCTATTTTGGTTTGTGGGTCAAAGTCATTTTGAAGTTTCAAGGGTGTTAGGACCATCATTTTTGGAAATCAAAATCAAGAGGCAGACTAGTTGTTTGAGGTTTCCAAGATGACGGCCTGAGGATGGAGTTTCGCCGGTCGGGACCCACGGCTTCACAAAGCGATCAACATAACTCCTTTGTCATACAGGCATTCGGGTTGAAAGGACTGGGAGGATGTTGGGCTACAACTGTTTGGAAATAACTGAGGTTAGGTGGAGTTCTGATGGCGTCGACCCGCGACATCAGGTTTGTTAGGAGGCTTTGGTTTCATTCATTCATCATTGGACAACTTGACGAAAAAAGGGAAGTTGGGTCTCGTGTGGTAGAAGGATGCAAACAGTTTTCTTTTAGCTGACTCGGCCGACAGACTTGGTGACAAAGGGACCCATCGTGGGAAACCGATCAAGGTTCGACACTTGGAAATTTCATCTTGACATTCTTGGCGCTATGATGGATTCGGGTCCTAAGGTGCGTGATGCCGTTGATTAGAGCATCCAAGATAAGGCTAGCAATTTCAATGCTGGACCATGGATGAAAGCTGTTGTGTGGCTCGGTGTAAGAGATTAGCATTTGATCATTTAGGTTCAAATGAAGGTGGCCGAGGGAAAGCCTAGATCCAAGCGGGGAGGACATGTGACAAAAAATTCATCTCGTGAGGACAAAACATTGACAAAACTCGCCTCTAAAAGTTTGTAGAGGCTGACCCGAGACGCACCATGACTTAAGATTTTGCAAGAGTGAGCTTATGGACGATTAGAGGGATGAGACACGCACTCTAGAAAGCTAGGGTCAGAAAATCATTTGGAACGGCAGATCATGAGTGACGCCCCGTGGACAAAATCCTGTGGGGTCAGACCCAAGCAGTTTTAATGATTCTTCATATTAGTTTGTGAATATTTTCACTAAGTTTGGATAGCGAAGGGATGGGGTCATCCCATGAGGGTGGACCCGAAGGAGAAGCTCACTGTCATTAATTTATTTCAAAGGTTATCAGCGGTAATGGAAAGATGCGGGTCCGTACATGGTGAAATCTTGGGCTGAAGAATAGCGATGAGGATTGCAAGTTCCATGGTCATTATATGGATCGATTTTGAGGGTTTTTCAAGATTTGAGCACATGGGTTTTGTGTGCGTTAGTCTTCCTTAGTTAATTATCTAGATTTTTACTCTTTAAATTCACCCACTTTGCAAGAAATCAAAGAAAACATGAAGCAGGGTGCGGGGCAACGAACTTACCTCAAGGATCCAATGAATGAGGCAAGAAATCAACAGGCGAAGGATTTGAATCATTTGTGATAATTCTCGGGCTTGAAGGCGACACCTGAAGATGGCTCTTTGAATTTTCTGATCAAGCTGACAAATGAAAACGATAGTTGGGAACCACCTATTTATAGAAAATGAAGCATTAAATGCACTTAATAAATGATGGTACGATGGAGCCAATAGTTGGTGAGCCATCATTTGAAAATGAT